>BDUI01049243.1:0-10133 GCA_002335545.1 Apodemus speciosus | reverse complement strand
CCACTCTTTCCTTCTTGTCGGACAGCATTTGGTAGGTGGATTGTGTCTTTGGTGTTCCAAGATTCTAGGCTAATATCCACTTATCAGTGAGTGCATGCACGTTTAAAAGTAACACCGTGACATTAAATACTAGATAGAACTTAAAGAATCAATTAGTCAACCAAGTATACTACTTATAGAGTATACTTATATTCATGGAAAATTAAATGATGACACCTTATTTTAGAAAAAAAATTTCATGACAATAAATCTCTGACTCAGAGATGAAATAACCAAGATGCAGAAACAGAATTATGAAAATATTAAAGTATTGGTCAGGGAGATGAGGCCATAGTTCTGTGAGTCAGAGTCTGTACAATTATATGGACCTGAGTGTGACCCTAATCCCAAAAAGCAAGGCATGTCACATGTTCCTATATTCCTACTATTAGGGGACAGAGATGGCAGATGCCAGGAGCTTGCTAGTCAGCCAGCTTGGTCAACACAGTGACCTTCCAATACAGTGACAGGCTTTATGTCAAGGTGACAAGGCAGAGATTGATGGATAAGATATCTGACATTCTCCTCTGGCCTCTGTATAGCCACTAGCATCCCCATATTCACATGCAAATGCTACATACAAAATATACACTCAAAGGACAAGCAAGTACATCATTATAAAGAGCATACAACTGATGTACTACAGGTAACATAAGACAAAAACTGGGTTACAGCTAGAAAGTTTTAGATTAAATGTAAAAGAAACCAATGCAAATAAATAATGTGTATGATTAATTTACTTTGAGGAGCTGGGGTCTTGTACACACTGGGCAAGTGCTGAGGACTGGCTGAGCTACTTCCCCGGAGCTAATTCCATCATTCCCTTTTCTTCATTGCTCCCTCGGGACATCTCCAAATCCCTGATGCTGAAAACCCCAACTTACAATTCAATCTTCTCACCTAAAACAAAAGGAAGAAAGTTATCCACTAATTAGGTCAAGATGGCAATCTGAGAAATAAATAAGTCAGTCTTCTTTTCTCTTAAGCATTTAAAGTAATGTTAGGCATAGTATAAAGTGACAGGTAAATGAAATTACTCTGTTCAAGTTCAGTAAGTTTAAATGTACTGATAATCAAAATCTTTTAAGTATTAGAACACAAACCTTTTTTTATTTCCTTTACGTTTTCAGATTATAAATCAGTTCCTCCTTCCCTTTCCACACCTTCCCCACTAGCCTCCCTTGCTCTCTTTCAAATTCATAGCCTCTTTCTTAAGTAATTGTTGTTACATACATACATACATACTACATACTAACAAACAAACAAAAATATGTGCACGCATACATATATACATAAATACATCTGCTCAATCAGTTCAATGTTATTTGTAAGTATGTTCTCAGGAATGATTATTTATTATTGAATGACCAATTGGTGAGCTGTCTTTGAAAAGACTATTTCTGTTCTAAGCACTCCTCAGTTTCCTATAGTTCTCTATTGAAGCCTCATGAGCTTTTATACACATAAAGTCTCATCAACACGATTTCTGAAACGTGAGCTGAAGCTTGCATTCATGAGCTTAAATCCATGGCACCAAGGCTTTATATCTTTCAAGGCCCAAGATACAGTCCACAGAACTCAAAAAGGTCARAAAGTTGAAGGGCCCAAGTGAGGACACCTCAGTCCCAACTGGGAGGGAGAAGAAAGCAATAATGGGGGTGGGGGTGGGCAGGGGAATGGAGGAAGGGACCTGGAAGGAAAAGTGGAGGGGCAGGGGCAGCTTTGCTGCGGGGAAGCGGGTAACCTGATCTGGTATTGGGTGAGGGAAAAGGACTGAAGTCCTAAGGGACAGCAGAAAGAATGGAAACAGGCAACCTCAGGAGGTAGGACTTTGGGGCAACCCTCCAGAATGTACCAGAGATCTGAGAGGCAAGAGACTCTCAGGACTCAAAGGGAGGGACCTTAGATGAAATGCCCAAAAGTAGGGAAAGGAAAGTTATAGAGCCTACCTCCCACAGAAAGACAGGGCATCAAGTGAGGGAAGGAGTTGCCATCCCACAGTCAAAACTCTGACCCATAATTGTTCCTGTCTGAAAGAACAGCAGGAATGGAAATGGAGAGGGGCCTAGGGAAAAGAAGGTCCAGTGACAGGYCCAAAGTRGGATCCAGCTCAAGCGGAAGTCCCAAGRCCTGACACTATTACTGAGGCTATGGAGCACTCACAAAAAGGGACCTATCATGACTGCCCTCTGAAAGACACAACAAGCTGCTGAAAGAGTCAGAGGCAGATATTTGCACCCAACCAATGGACAGAAGCTGCTGACCCCTGTGGTTGGATTAGTGAAAAGGTGCAAGAAACTGAGGAGGAGGGTAACCCTATAGGAGGACCAGCAGTCTCAACTAATCTGGACCCCTGCAATCTCTCAGACACTGGACCACCAACCAGTCAGCAGACACCAGCTGATATGAGGCCCTCAACACATGTTCAGCAGAGGACTGCTGGCTCTGGGTTCAGTCAGAGAAGATATACCCAACCCTCAAGAGACTGGAGGCCCCAGGAAGCTTAGAGGTCTGGTGAGGTGAGGGTAAGTGGTAAGGACATCCTTGTGGAGAGAGGGGTTGCAGGGAGGAGGTATGGGATGTGGAACAGTCAGAGGGTGGACCAGGAGAGGAATAAAATCTGGAGTGTAAAAAATAAATTAATAAATAAAATATTAAATAAAAAGATGCCTCAGTGATAAGCATCGTTTAGTTTATGCTACACTGTCATTCATACTCCAGACCAAAAGAGTACAGAGTGCATGAGTCACCTTAGCTTGTTTTTTACAGGCTGATATTCTGCCCTGGTTCCAATTTTAGTAGTTTTTGGTTGTGTGAAAAGAATTCAACATTTTAAAGAAGAAATTGAATCAGATTTACACCTGGCAGCATTGATTATTCCAAAGTATTTGAATTTTATCCAATTTTAAACCCTTATTTGTAAAATGTGCTAGCAAGAAAGGAAAAGTACATAAAACTATTTCTTGTTATAATAAGACACATTTCTCTATTTTGCCCCATTCTATGACATCAAGTTTACTGGGGACACAGTACTAAACTATGATTGTGTGCTCATCATTATCAAATGTTCTCAAGGAAAGAAGATCTTACAGTAACAAGACCAAGCAAAAGGAAAACTACCTGAGGATGCTATCTTATGAAAATAATATGACTTGTTACTTGAACTCCCAACAGATGATTATAGGTGTCATCATCAAATAGATAACAAATATGTGAACCTTGACACTCTCTCCAGATCATAGCTATGAAGTTCTCTGTGTCACCTTGCTCTCAAGCACCCTGGAGCCACCTCCAGTGACTCTGTAGTCTTACTCTCCATGGCCAAACTGCACTATTAAAAGGAGCTCGAAAGCAACATGTTGATATTGTTTTATCAAAGACTATTCATCATTCTGCTGCACTGGAATACAGATGTGAGTGTCTTTTACTTATATTAGGAAAAGAAAATTACACAATAATGGATCATGGAGTTGACTAAGACCCTCAAAATATGGTCTTTACACAACCCAAGTTGGGAACTTGGACAAGTACAAGAACTCACCCCGCTTTAAAATGTCCTTGCTATCAGGATTGTTAAATTCAGTCTTCCTTTCAGAAACTCCCGGACCTTTCCTATGGAGCTTCACAGAATATATAAAATCCTTTTCCTACTAAATACCTCATTATGAGGGGAAGAGAGCAGCGGCTGGATCACCCTTCCCCTCCAGGATGTTTTAGTTAATGTACTCGAAAATATTGAACTTTCTGTCTCTAAAAGGCAATTACAACCAGTCTATGACCATGTGCATGTCTACAGCTTAGATGTGTTCATCTTATTTCACTGGTGGATGTTTCTTCAGAACTGAAGCTATTTTTTTGTGCCGTAATGTTAGAAATGTGATCAGGACACAGCTCATAAGTGGAACCCTGCCTTAACATGGAAGAAGGTGCCAAGTTCCATCTCTGGTTCTGGAAGAAAGGGAAAGAGAAAGGGTGGGGAGGGAGGGAGGGAGAAAGGAAGGAAGGAAGCAAGGAAGGAAGCAAGGAAGGAAGCAAGGAAGAAAAGAAGGGTAAAGAGACAGGTGTGGACAATGTGCATCTAAACATCTGCCTGTTCTCCCTGTTCCTTGGGAAAGTTATTTGTTTTCATAGCTGGGGACTGAACCCAGCTCAGGCCCATGATAAACAATCTGCCACTGAGCTACAAGCCCAGCCTGCCTCAGGTCACACCATCTTCACCTTCCCCAGGTTTTCATTTAGGACTAGTGTTATTTTTTTGTTACTTTACCAAACACTTAACTTCACTAAGAAAAACAGTATATGAGATTAGAAATTAGACTGGAATGTGAATATTTGTCCTTTTACCTTCCTGTTTCCAATTTTTTATATTTTATTATTTAGTGTGTGTGGGATTTACCTGCATGTATGTCTATACACCACAAGCACACAGTGCCTCCAGAGGTCAGAAGACAGCAGTGGAGCCCTCTAGGACTGGAGTAATAGATGGTTGTCACTCCATCAGGTGGTTGCCGGGAATCAAACTCAGGTACTCTTCAAGTGCAGCAGGGTAACCGCTGAGACATTGCTTCAGGCCCCTCTTGCTTTTCTTCAATGGTACTTTTAAGCTCTTTGCACAACAGTTTTCTCAGATGTGAAAGAGAACAATAATCCCTGATTCATGTCGAGTGTTTCAAGTACGACAATCCGTGTTATGATGGCGGAGAAAGCTCCAAGGGAACATTGAACCATTACCCTTCTCACTGATGTAAGCATGCACACATAACTTGTCTCTATCATATAAACCCTTAAGTAATATTTGAATTTCTGTGGAAATAAATTAATTCACTCTTACTATTTCGTAAACAATGAAAACATCGGAGGAGATGACTGCTTTCTTTGCCCCCATAAACCCCAGTGGATCAAGCTGTGTCAATTCCCATGAATAATACATTAACCAAGGTCCATTAAACAAGATGCTAAGAAACACCACCTGATGCAATAGCAGTTTCCATCTGAATTGTGTTATAAATAATATCCCATTTGGCTAATTTACAAAATCAAAGCATAATTATTCCACCATAGTTTCTGAAGAACAAATTAGTTGAACTCTCTAGCAGATTTGTAGAACTTGGTTGTATAACACAGTATTTCATCAGATAAATGACTTAACCTGACATGCCTCAGTGAAGTTAATAGTGATTCATTTGGAAATGATCCACAGGTATGTTCAACAAAAGAAAACATAAAGATTATAAGTGGGTAGGATTTAAAATATGCTGATATTAATGTGAATAAAACTAGCATGTTAATGTTTTAGTAACATGACAAGTTCAGAAAATACCCAGCAGAGTTTAGGAAGCTGAGCTATACTGTAGTGAAAAGATATAGTGACTATAATAACATTTAGAATCTTTAAAACACAACCAATGCTCAGACACAATTACAGTAAAGTGAGACTCTAATCCTAAAACAATATTCAGATGATACCCATATAATCTATTCTAAGTAATAATACTTGGATTAGAAGAATAATGTAACATATGTAAACACACTGAAATATTATTATATTGACAAATATGAGTTATTTTTAAACAGTATATTTTTAAAACACCAAGCATATTAAAAATACTAGGAAGCCAGAGTTTTATGTTTCTGATTCTTGATTTTTGTGGATAAATCTTTCTAGTTTTGCATGATATATCTTTTTGGGGGGATTTGTTTTTTTTGAGACAGGGTTTCTCTGTACAGTCCCGGCTGTCCTGGAACTCACTCTGTAGACCAGGCTGGCCTCGAAGTCAGAAATCCGCTTGCCTCTGCCTCCCAGAGAGCTGGAATTATAGGCGTGTGTCACCACCACCCGACTATGATATATCTTTTATTATCAAGTTATATGCTTGATTACTTATATATTACATTGAAACTGTAAATATGAATGCTTATTATATAGTTACGTTAGATTTTACATTTTATAAAATTGTAGCTCATGAAGTTTGCCATGTCACTTATAGTATCATGAAGAAAAGCCAATCATTTAACAGCTTACTCTGCTGTTATACACCAGCACCCCAAATCATTTTTGCAGGCCTGATGACCATTCACGAAGAGGGTGGGCTTTCCTTCCTAAAGGGCGGAGTCCACACCTACTGAGGAGAAATCCTGGGGACATCTGAGATTGTACGCAGGAACCTCTCTGAAGGAGACAGGAACTACAAGATAAGYGGTTCTGCTGGGTCCACATTGCAAGCACAGTGCTATCCCAAGTCACGGGTCATCTTTCACAGGAAGGAGATACAATTTCCCAGCTTAATGGAATATATGATTTTGGGTTTTCTGCAATTCAGTGACGAATCCAATGTCAACTGTATGTTCCTCAGCTATACACGACACTAATCTGTTCATTTCTTACAATTAAAGTTCTGTCCGTTCAAGTTGTTGAGGGTAAGAGCAAGCAGAGCAGGGGAAGAGAGGGCTGCTGTGGGCAGGGCCCAGAATGAACCCTTGGCAGGCTATGGTGAGGATCTGGGGAAGCTATGGTATTTAGTTTCAGGAGAGTATGAGGAAATGACAGGTCAGGTTCATATAGAAATTTCTCTGATGATAATATTACCTTTCCAGGCCTCGAGTCTCTTACATTTAATGTTTTATTTACTCCTTGGAACTCACTGAGACCAACATGCCACTGGGGATGTAAACCCTAATACTCCAGGTTTCACTCTGCATTTCTGCTTCASAGTAGCAAAAATTGGAATTACTAATAACATTTTTAAAGTTGCATAGAAAGAAGCTACTTTCAAACAAAATCAATTCATATACACAATATTTTCTATTTAAAATATACCTTGCATTTAAAAAAGTTACTTCTTGATTGCATTTTAGATGAGTTTAAGATTTGTTTTAATATCTATCATATTAATTCTGACTAAACATATATATATTTTATATATATATATGTTAAGGTTTTATTGCTGTGAACAGTCACCATGAGCAAGGCAACTCTTATAAGGACAAAATTTAATTGAGATTGGCTTATAGATTCAGAGGTTCAGTTCATTATCATCAAGGAGCACGGCAGCATCCAGGCAGGCATGGTGCTGAAGGAGCTGAGAGTTCTACATCTTCATTTGAAAGCTGCTAGCAGAGTACTGGCTTCCAGGAAGCTAGGATAAGGGTATTAAAGCCACACCCACAGTGACACACCTATTCCAACAAGGACACACCTCCTAATAGTACCACTCCCTGGGCCGAGCGTATAGAAGCCATCACAGTGTATGTCAATATATGTGGATAGACATATACAGGCATAATTTTAAATATAAATGATTGTATATGCTTTTAGCATTTTTAGTATATTAAGTACTAGAAGTATTTATTTTATATTTGAAGCTGGGAAATGAAWACACTCATAAACTACTTATTTAGTAATCTGAATCTTAAATGTTGTCCAAATGAGTTGGAGGCCAACCTGAGTTAAGAGGCAAGAACTCATCTCAAAAAACAAACTCCCACCAAAACCAGAACATGACACTGGTGCTGAAATACTTTTGGTTCCTTCTGCTGTGGCCATACTAGCTTTTCTTTCAGATATTAACAGATCTGCATTTGCCCATACATAAGAAAACCATCCGTGCTGGCAGTAGCCAGGCTTGGGCAATTCTGACATTGGAATTCTACAATGTAAGGCGAGTGAAAATGGGAAGCGGTGGGTTATGTAAACGCGAGAGGCTGAGGCCTGCAAGGTTAGGACACAGTTGGATCATTCTGGTCACAGGGACATTACCATAGATGAGGGCAGTCTGTAGACAGGCCAACTGTAAAATGCACAGCTATTCCCCAGGGAGCTGAAATAGTTCAACAGTTTCCACAAAAATGAAAGTAAACAATTTGAGTTTAAAAGCGTTGTTAATGTGTTTAGGAGAACTATTTAATCTTCAGCAGTGAAATATTAAATCAAACAGTTTTCTGCTCTGCTTATTTCTAGGGAGCAATAAATGTGTTATTTACATGTTCTGAATGAGCTTGCAACAATCACAGAAAGACACACAGTCAAATTTATCTCACAGAGAAAGCTGCCAAATGCACTGAAATTCAAGAAAGCTGATATGGGGTCATTGATGATTATTCATAAAGTTCACCAGGAAGAGGCCTACTAGACGCAGAAATACAGGAAAAAGTGACCCAGAAAGTACCGCAGGATGAAGACCAGAGTTAGGATGTGACCATCTAACTGGAGAGAGTAAGACTAGATGGAAGGTATGCAGCTGTGAGTGCTGAGTGAGTCCCTGAGCAATGGATGTGAATGGAAATGCCAAGGTGTGTGTGCACACAACCACCCAACCATCTATGCTCAAAGCAGCAGTCAGGTTTGCAACAACAACAATAACAACAACAACAACAAGAAGTCATAAATCTTCCTTGTTCCATCCTTCATAATCTTCAAAAAACAATTTCTCCATCTTTGTTCTTTCAATGAAATAAAGGTATAGTATCTTACGGGTTTCTATTCCAATTTACAGACACCCTTAGGTAAGAAAAGTAAGTCCACAAGGTAATGTCAAGCAAATTCATTGTCTGACACTAAACGCTGAGACATTTCCCTTCCACAGTCTCAAGTAGACAGGGAACGAGAGGAAAGCATCCAGTTACCATTCCTGAGGGCCCCTGACTACCGTGCGAACAGCCCCTGCCCACCATTCCTTCAAATCTCTACAGGATTATGTTTCTTAAGAGCAATTAATTTTGACAACCTGAGCTGCAACAGTTCTACTAACACCTTCCACGGGCTCCATCCCAAGGAGCGCGTTGGTCATGTTGCTCACAGATGCCATTGCCAGTTTAATGAATGCTTTGGACTGCACAATCTTTCAGAGAAGTAGTTAGTTCTAAATTTAGCAAAACAAAACAAAACAAAACAAAACAAAACAAAACAAAACAAAAAAAAAACATGCACCATGATTGCAAAAGTTAACACACTGGGTTGCCTTCACGCCTCCAACAGTACCAACTGACTCCTTCCAACAGTAGCCTCAGTAATATCATCCGTAAATAAGGATATGGGAAATTCACTTTCACACAACAAACAAACAAACAAGTCAGAAACAGAAGACAGAGGCCGGTGAATGGCAAAAGTTGGAGTCTGAGACTGTGGACACAAAGACTCTATTTCTATTTCTCTTTCATAGTGTCTTGATTACCTCCAGGGTCCTGCTCCTTTTGGTGTGTCCTTTAGACATATCCCAGTGCTCACTTCTTTTCTGCCCAGCTCAATTTTCAACACAAACTTCAGCTTCTCCAACCTCTGCAGTTCCTAACTCTTTACACAGTTTTGCACACATGGTGAATTCTCAAAGTAGCCCCCAAAGCCGTCGTGCATCTCTTCCTAAAAGTAGGCATTCTTATTGCACAACCTAGGGACCCTGCTGCCATCACAGACTAGCTGTCTGCCCTCAAAAGGCCTTCAAGACAACAAGCTAACCTTAGCTTCCCTCAGCAATTCTCTTTCCTCCCTCTATCCACGGCCCCAGCCTTTCAATACTCTGTTAACCACCCRTCCAACCCTGCTTCTCAAATATGGGAGCTGCTGCCTAACACCATGGGGTGAAAACGAAATGAACAAAAATCAGGATCCTGAAACTAGAACACCTTCAAGACTTGGTTTTCACATTTGCTTTCTTGAATTTTTCCTCTCCTTTTTCCCCACATCCTCTCCAGCATCTGCTGTATCCTGAGTAATAAAGGAGACAACGTGTGGAGCAGAGACTGAAGTAAAGGCCACTCAGAGACTGCTCTACCTGGGGATTCACCTTATAAACAGTCAACAAACCCTGACACTACTATGGACGACAAGAAGTGTATACCAAAAGGAGCTTGCCATGGTTGTCTCCGGAGGGGGCCTGCCAGAGCCTTTCAAATACAGAGACAAATGCTAGCAACCAAAATTTGGATTGGGTATGGGGTCCCCAATGGAGGAGCTGGAGGATGGTCCAGAGGAGCTGAAGGGGTTTACAGCCCCATGGGAAGAACAATGATTTCGGCCACCCAGACGCCCCAAGACTCCCAGGGACTGAACCATCAACCAAGGGGCACACATGGTTCCAGCCAAAATTGTGGCAGAGGAA
>BDUI01049241.1:0-13550 GCA_002335545.1 Apodemus speciosus | reverse complement strand
AATGCATCATCACTGGCCGGAACATCTGAACCCCATGAAGCACTGATTTCCACAGGAACACCACAGCAGTGGCAAATTGCTTTCATACCCCCATGGAGCAGAGAAAACATTTTCTTTTTCTTTTTTTTTCTTAAAAAAACACTAGTAGTTTAAAACACAAAGAGAACAGTGGGCATATCCCTTTAKCAGAGCAGAGTAAGAAGCTTAAAAAGCCCCAACTCTTGCAGAACTGGCCACACCTACGGAAAGAGCATCAGTCACCATGCACTGAAGGTGAGCTCAGAGCTCAGCCTGCCCTTTGGCCAAGATGCTAACAGTAGAATGTTTAAATGTTTTGTTTGTTTTGTTTTGTTTTATGTGTGTGACTGTTTTGCCCGCATGCATGAGTATAGTGCCCATGGAGGGCAGAAAAGGGCACCAGATGCCCTGGATCTGGAATTGCAGATGGTTGCGAGGCATTAGGAGGGAGGCAGGAACTGAACCTGGGTCCTCTACAAGAGCAGMCAGTGCTCTWAACCAGATTCGTGTCAGAATTTCATTCTACTATAAAAACCATGGACATCCTAAACCCGACAGTCAGCTTCATGATATCCTCCATTTTTGAAGGGTAACACCAGTAGAAAAGTTTGGTAAATATGGCTGCAGGTAAAGAGAGGTGTCGTCTACTGTTGCTTGCTTTGTGAACTGGGTCCAAWTGTCAGGAATCATATCTTGGGCATCAGAAGCCAGATGATCACTGCCAAATTATAATTTACTAGTTCAGCTGCACTTACACAGCACTATGTATACCTTAAAATACTAAGCCATAGCAACCCCAGCCATTAGGAACTTTTAATACTCCTGCTTTGGAGAAAGGAAGTCTGCTATTCAGAGCAAATTGCTTGCTTAATTCAGGTATTTAAGAAATGGCAATGACAGGGGCTTTCCACCATAGGTTGTATTTCAATAAATCTCTCACAGGTTGGAAATGCTGTAAGCTAAAAATGCCCCAAAATACTCAGTTCATGAAACATTAAGGCCTCGCAGCCAGGGTGCTGCAGTAATGGCTAATATTGGTTGTCAGATTGAATGGATCTAGAATCACCCAGTAGAAAACCCTACAGGCACACTTAGGAGGAAGTCTAGAATTCTTCAGGTGTCAGTAGGAGGGATTATCTTCATTAGCATAAGTGATGTGGGAAAATGCACCCTAAAAGAGARTAGATGCATTCTCAGGGCTCAGGTCTRAGACTGCAYGCAAGTAGGGAAGTCTAGCTGARCRTTTGACTCCTTCTGCTTCTTGACTGCAGATCCAATGAGACCGTACCCCTCAAGCTCCTGCACTGTGACCTCCAAGCTCTGAGGGACAGCAACTCAGAACGGTGGGCCAAAATAAAATCTTTTCCCCGAAGTTGGTATTGTCAGGATATTTTATCACAGCCATAGGAAAGGTGACTAAGGCGCCATCTCATGGTATAGGCTCCAATCTCGTGATTCTCCTGCCACAGCCKCCTGAGTGCTGGGGTTACGGCATGTACCTCCAGGCCTGACTCCCTGTCTTAACTGACAGTGTATGCCCTGTTCCTCTGAAGCAGCCACAGCAGATGCAGTGACAATTGCAAGGGTCCCTTACTGCAGAGTTCCTGTTAGAGTGCCTGTTTACACCACTTAGTTTTGTGAAATATTTTTTAACTTTTRCTTAATTTGAAAACTGGAATGACATTCTTCATTTTCACTGATTAACCAAGATGATTGAGAATACAGCGAGTCTTCCCAAGAAGTCATACTGTGATATCTATAAATAGAAATCAGTCCAAACTGAAAGTTCAATTCTGAAATCCTAGAATTATGTAGTGTGTAGTTTTTGCTACCCTGCTTTAAGCTCCTGGAACAGGCTAAGCTACCAGCCCCCACCCAGATTCCCTTGGATCCACAGATAAAACAACAACAACAAAACACACACACACACACATACACACACACATGTACATATGTGTACTTACATGTGCTAATTAATTTTAAAATGCCTTTGCTAGCTCAAAGACTGGGCACTGCTAAATTTCCCTTGACACCCTAGGCATAAGCAAATAGAGTGGCCACTGGCCACTCAAATGGGAAATTCAAATGACTGGTTGGCTTTATCTCCTGCAGCTACTACCTCCTTCTTTCCCCCTGCATCCTCCCTGCACAACTCTAAGTGTCCTGACTTGTCTCGGTCATTGGTTGCTGGTATCTTTACAGATGGATCAAGAACCAATTGGGAAACAGAACCTTAGCATCAGAACCAATACCTACAAATTATACATAAGGAAGTATGTTTGGGGTTGTTTTTTCTCTCTTTCTTCCTTTGTTTCCTTCTTTTGCTCTTTTTACTTTTGAAGAACTTACATAATTAATGATTAATAAATTTCTGGCTACATTAACCACACAGCCATCCACTGTGTCCTTTGGTTTTAGGAACTACAGTCTGACTCTATCAGGCCCTTGGATTCTAAACAGAAAGTAAAATTACTTCTAACCTTCTGGACACTTCAAAGTTCTGAGCATTCACACTATCCATGAAACCATCTGCTGAACTACTTCAAAAGTCTCTCTGGATTAAGCAATTGTCGTACCTCTGGGGATGANTTCTGATGTGTTCTTGGATTTGGTTGGCAAGAATTTTATTGAGTATTTTTGCATTGATATTCATAAGGGAAATTGGTCTAAAGTTCTCTTTCTTTGTTTGATCTTTGTGTGGTTTTGGTATCAGTGAAATTGTGGCTTTATAGAACAAGTTGGGTAGTGTTCCTTCTGTTTCTATTTAGTGGAACAGTTTGAAGAGTATTGGTGTTAGGTCTTCTTTGATGGTCTGATAGAACTGTTTACTACAATCATCTGGTCCTGTGCTTTTTTTGGTTGGGAGACTGTCGATGACTACTTCTATTTCTTTAGGAGTTGTGGGACCATTTAGATGGTCTATCTGATCCTGATTAAACTTTGGTAGTTGGAATCTGTCTAGGAAATTGTCCATTTCATCCATATTTTCCAGTTGTGTTGAGTACAGGCTTTTGTATTAGGATATGATTTTTTTTTAATTTCCTCAGTTTCTGTTGTAGTTTCTCCCTTTTCATTTCTGATTTTTGTTAATTTGGATACTGTCTTTGTGCCCTCTGGTTAGTCTGGCTAAAGGTTTATCTCTCTTGTTGATTTTCTCAAAGAACCAGCTCCTGGTTTTGTTGATTCTTTGTATAGTTCTTTTTTTTCAACTTGGTTGATTTCAGCCCTGAGTTTGGTGATTTCCTCCCTTTTACTCCTCTTGGGTGTATTACCTTCTTTCTGTTGTCTTATTGTAACTTGATGCACCATGTTTGATTGATATCCCTAGGAAGCCTGTCTTTTTCTGAGAAGAAATGGGGACATAGATGGGGAAGGGCAAGAAGCAGAAGAATAGAGAGCAGGGGAGGGGGGAGTTGTGGTTAGGATGCAATGTATGAGAGAATAAATTAATAAAAATATTGTTAAGGCCAAGCTGCCCTGAGCAACCTGCTCTCCCAGGGGGAACCTCCAATTTCCTGCTACCTCTCCCCCTAACTTCATCAGACCTGCAGATCTTGACCAATACAGGTAAGCGCCCTTCCCCCACCTATTTTCTGGGCTATCTGAGCCCTCTGAGCCCAACCAAGCTGACCTGAGCAACCTGCTAGCCCAGGGGGACCTCCAGGCTCCTGCTACCTCTCTCCACTCACCTTCATCAGACCGGAGGCTCCTGAACCATATAGACCTATAGGGCCAGAACCATACAACCAAAGGATACCTATTAGAGGCCTGACACACCAGGACCATCAAGGTTMATCCCCACCACCACCCCTCCCAGGCCACAATATCTACTAAAACAAGAACAAACAGGGACCCAAATCATCCAGGTGGTTAAAGGCCCTAGAAGGAACACAATTAACAAAAGCCAGGGCAATATGAGACCTCTAAAGTACAACTACCCCACTACAGCTAGCCTGGATATCCTAACACAATAGAAACACAAGAAAATAACCTTAAATCCAATCTTATAAAGATGATAGAGGCCTTTAAAGAGGAAATGAATAAATCCCTTAAAGAAATACACGAAAATACAATCGAAAGAGATAGAGGTCTTTATAGAGGAAATGAGTAAACTCCTTAAAGAAATAAAGGAAAATACAATTAAATAGGTGAAGGAAATAAAACTRTGTAAGACYTGAAAGTGGAAATAGAAGCAATAAAGAAAACACAAACTGAGGAAATCCTGGAGATGGAAAACCTAGGGAAGAAAACAGGAACAACAGATGGAAGCATCACCAAAGAAACACAACAGAAACACTAGAAAACCTACACACTCATGGAAATTGAACAACTCACTACTCAATGATCACTGGGTCACGGAAGAAATAAAGAAATTAAAGACTTTCTAGAATTCAATGAAAATGAAGGTACAACACGCACACATTTATGGGACACAATGAAAGCAGTGGTAAGAAGAAAGTTAATAGCACTAAGTGCCTTTATAAAGAAATTAGAAAGTTATACCAGCAATTCAAAATCATACCTGTAAGCTCTAGACAAAAGAGAACGAAGTACATCAAAGTGGAGTAAAAGGCAAGAAATAATCAAAATCAGGGTTGAAATCAATCAGTTAGAAACAATGAAAATGATACAAAAAAAAATCGATAAAACCAAGAGCTGGTTCTTTGAGAAAAATCAGTGAGTTAGACAAACCCTTAGCCAAACTAACCAAAAGACACAGACACAGTATCCAAATCAACAAAATAAGAAATGAAAGGGGATACATAACAAGAGACACTGAGGAAATTCAAAGAATCATTAGGTTTTACTTCAAAAGTCTGTACTCCATGAAATTGGAAAATCTTAACAAAAGGGACCTTTTCCCAGACAGATATCACTTACCAAAGTTAAATTAAGATCAGGTGAACTATTCAAATAGTTTTATGTGCCCCTAAAGAAATAGGAGCAGTATTAAAAGTCTCCCAACCAAAAAGAGCTCATGGCCAGAAGGTTTTAGTGCCAAATTGTACCAGACTTTCAAAGAAGAGCTAATACCAATACTTCTCAAACTAGAAAACAACAAAGAAACACAAAATAGAAACAAAAGGAACACTGCCAAACTCATTCTATGAGGTCACAGTCACCCCGATACCTAAACCACATAAAGTTTCAACAAAGAAAGAGAACTTCAGATCTACTTCTCTTATAAACATTTATGCAAAAATACTCAGTGAAAAACTCACAAACCAAATCCAGAAATACATCAAAGACATCATCCATCAAGAACAAGTAGGCTTTATGCCAGGGATGCAGGGATGGGTCAATATAAAAAAATCCATCAATGTAATCTACTATATAAACAAACAAAGAAAAGATGGATTATTATCTTAGTAGACACTGAAAAAACCTTTAATAAAATCTAACCCCTCTTCATGTTAAATGTATTAGAGAAATCAGAGATATAGGGAACAAACCTAAACATAATCAAAGCAATATACAGCAAGCCAAGAGCCAACAACAGACTAAATGGAGAGAACCTTAAAATAATTGACTATAATCTGGGACAAGACAAGACTTCCCACTCTTTCCCTATCTTTTCAATACAATACTTGAAATTCTACCAGAGCAATAAGACAACTAAAGGAGATCAAAGGGATACATTTTGAAATGGAAGAAGTCAAAGTATCACTATTTGCAGATGATATGATAGTATTCATGAGCGACCCAAAAAATTCTACCAGAAAACTCCTACAGCTGATGAACAGCTTCATCAAAGTGGCTGAATACAAAATTAACTCAAACAAATCAGTAGCCTTTTTTTATACAAATGATAAACAGGTAGAGAAAGAAATTAGAAAAAATATCCTTTACAATAGTCATGAGTAATATAAAATATCTTGGTGTAACTCTAACCAAGCAAGTGAAGGATCTGTGTGACAAGAACTTCACATCCCTGAAGAAAGAAATTGAAGATATCAAAAGATGGAAAGATGTCTCATGCTTATGGATAGGTAGTATTAACATAGTGAAAATGGCCACCTTACCRAAATCAATCTACCGATTCAATGCAATGCCCATCAAATTTTCAACACAATTTTTTATAAACCTTGAAAGTGCAATTCTCAACTTCATATGGAAAAACAAAACAAAACAAAACAAAAAACCAGTAAAGCCCAAACAATACTGAATAGTAGAAGAATTTTGAGAGGAATCACCATCCTTGTCAGTAGGCATTTGCTACTTCTCTGAAGCAGAGAAAAATGAGAGAGAAAAATCTGCCTGCCAGGCAGAGTAAGGCATGTAAGGGCCGGTTGGTAGATTTCCCAGCCTACTGACGCCCTACCAAGAGGTAAGAGGAGCCTTGCTTGAGGCTCCAGGTGAGGGATGGAGATTCTATTGACCTCAGTGGAAGGAATAGGGAAGTTTGGGATGGGAACAAATGTCTTATGTGTATATATCAGCAAATTGTTTGTTAGCTTGTGGCTTTGCCTCCCATGGTACTRTAGTATAGAAAGGTGATGAGAGATACACTGCCTTCTGATGTGGTAATGACCTGCAGTCCTCCCATATCTTTCTCTTGTATCTTTGTTCTATCTCTCCTATAATCAGACTCACTGCCCCTTCAGAGGACTGTTCAACTTTGTACTGGCCAAACCAGTACACACCCTTGACCTCAAACTGTTGTACTACAGAACAATAGTGATAAATACTGCATGGTATTTATACAAAACCAAATGCATTGGTCAGGAATCAAATCAAAGACCCAGAAATAAACCCACAGATCTATGGACACTTGAATTTTGATAAAGAAGCCAAAACCATACAAGGGAACAAAGAAAGCATCTTCAACAAATGGTGCTAGTCTAACTGGATGTCAACATATAGAAGAATGAAAATAGATCCATATTTATCACCCCGTACACAACTCAAGCTCAGATGGATGAAGGACCTCAATGTAAAATGAGATACACTAAATCTAATAAAAGCAAAAATTGGAAATACTATTGAATGTGTTGGTACAGGAGGCAGTTTCCTGAACAGAACACCAAAGGCTCAAGATCTAGGATCAACAATTGATAAATAGAGCCTCATGAAACTGCAAAGGTTCTGTAAGGCAAAGGACATGGTCAATAGAACAAATCAGCAGCCTACAGATTGTGAAAGGATTTTTACCCACCCTACACCTGAGAGCGGTCTAATATCCAAAATTTATAAAGAATCAAAAAGTTAAGACACCAACAACCTAAATAACCCAATTTAAAAATGAGGCACAAAGCTAAACAGAATTTGCAACAGAGGAATCTCAAATGACCAAGAAGCACTTAAAGAAATGCTCAAAGTCCTTAGTCATCAGTAAAATGCAAATTAAAACAACTCTGAGGTTCCATCTCATACCCATCAGAATGGCTAAGATAAAAACTCAAGAGATAGCACATACTGGCGAGGATGTGGAACAAGGGGAACATGCCTCTATTGCTGGTTGGAGTACAAACTTGTAAACCCTCTTTGGAAATCAATTTGGTGGTTTCTTAGAAAACTGGGAATAGCTCTACCTCAAGACTGAGCTATACCATTCCTGGTCATATACCCAAAGAATGCTCCAAAATCCCACAAAGATACTTGTTCAACTATGTTCATGGCAGCTTCATTTATAATACCCAGAAACTAGAGACAATCTAGATGTCTCTCAACTGAAGAATGGCTAAAGAAAATGTGGTATATCTACACAATGAAATACTATTCAGCTATTAAAAACAAAGGCATCATAAATTTTTTAGGCAAATGGATGAAACTTGAGAATATCAACCTGAGTGAGGTAACCCAGCCCCAAAAGGAAATGCATGCTATATACTCACTGATAAGTGGATATTGGCTATAAAACACAGGTACCATGCTATACTCCACTGACCCATAAAAGCTAAACCAGAAGGAAGGCACAAACAAGGATGCTTGAATCTCACTTACAACGGGGAATAAAATAGTCCTAAGAGGCAGATGGAGGGAGGGAACTGGGAGGGAAGTGGGAATAGGAAAAGGGAATGGAAGGTTTAGCATCAGGTGTAGAAAAGGAAGGATAGATGGCTAGAAAATTAATGGAAATCTGCAACTGACAGGGGTGAGGAGGAAGGTATGGGGAATCTCCAAAACAAGAAAGAGATCTGGGATAAGGGAAGCATCCAAAAATCAATGTAGCCAGGCAGTAACCCCAGTGGAGCAATAGAGACACCAACCCACCCACAGATTTTTAACCCTAAATTTATCCTGTCTACAAGAAATGCAGGCATAGGGGATGAAGCAGAGACTGAGAGAATGGCCAACCAATAACCAGCTTAACTGGAAATCTATTCCATGCGCACCAATCCCTGACACTATGAATGATACTGTGTTATGATTGCAGATAGGAGTCTAGTATGGCTGTCCTCTGAGAGGCTCCACCTAGTATCTGACTCAGACAGATGCAGAGACCCCAGCCAAACATTGGATGGAGCTTGGGGACTCTTATGGAAGAATAGGAGGAGGATTGCAGGCCTTGAAGGGGATAGGAACTCCACAGGAAGACAAACTGAGTCAAATAACCTGGACTCCTGGGGCTCTCAGAGTATGAACCACCAACCAAAGAATATACACAGGCTGGACATATGCTTCTCTACACATATGTAGTAGATTCGCAGCTTGGTCTTTATGTGGGTCCTCAATAGCTGTTGCCTGTAGGAATAAATTTTTTGCAACCTTTTTTTTTTATTTGGTATAGGATAGAGTTTATTCAGGACAGAGGATGGGAGTTAATGGGAAGTGGAGGCAGAGAGAGAGAGAGAGAGAGAGAGAGAGAGAGAGAGAGAGAGAGAGAGAGAGTAAAGAAGTGGAGGAGTGGAGGCCTGACATGACCACATGGAGAGAGGGGGAAGGGGAGGAGAGCCCAAGAGGGGCAGAGAGGTGAGAGTGCCAAGAGGCAAGAGAGATGAGAGAGCACAACCTACTTTTAATTAGTGTTCAACCCCTCTTCTAGCCCACCACCCAGCAAAAGTAGTGGAAGAGAACAGTTATTACGGATATAGGGGAATTGGACCTGTTCATCAATAGTTCCTTTGGGGAGAGCTTGATCTTCTTTGGCAGTTCAGTCCTGTAGCAAACACCAAAAGCAGCTCAGACCAGTCTTCTTGGCAGGCAGACATCAGGCACGAACCAGCAGCCACATTTTAGTCCTCTCAGCRAGCAGACAGCAGGCAGCTGTAGTTCAATCCTGCTAGGTTGGCCAACAGGCCTGAGGTAAGGCAGTAGAAGTGGCAAGCTGCCAAAGGAACCTCCAGAGCAGTTCTTGGGAGAGCTCTCAGTGGCAGCATTACCACAAGTTGAACTCAACAAGGCTATGTAAGGCAAACCAATATATGTGTGTCTTGAGTGAAGAAGAAYGAAAGGTCAGTGCTCATCTTCCACTGTCTGTGGGGTCATTTTTATACTCCTTCATCACAGGTCCTTCCACGTGTTTGCTATATCAAAACATYCTTTCACTGTGTCTGCTTCAGGAATAGTACTTCATGAGTTTGGTGTAGCAAGACATCCTGTGCCCCAGCAAAACATCATTTGATATAACTAACTTTCCAAAGAATTAGAAGTTTCTGTTTCAGTTGCTTGTACATGAGATATGTTCTTCTACCTGGGCTGACTTGTTTGGTCTCAGTGGGAGAGAGAGGAAGTGCCTAGCCTTRCAGAGACTTGGAAGTGTCAGGGTAGGGAGATTCCTGGGGGGCTCCCACCTGCTCAGAGGAGCAGAAGGGGAGTGGAGGTGGGGAAGGATTATGGAAGGGGGTGGTGGGGAGGGGGCAGTGAGTAGGATGTAGAGTGAATCCATAAAAAGATAAAATAAATAAAAGAACCTCAAAAATACAGTTAAAATAAAAAATGCTATTTTTATGCAAAATATAAGTTTGTAATCACAAAGAGACATCCTCACAAAGCTGCTAATCACTGGGTATATTTCATGGTTCTGTCAAATGATGTTGGGGATTAACCAGGGGGCCTCGCACTTCTAGACTGGGCTCTGACCTCATTTCCTTCCCCCAGCCCCTANCTTTCACTGTGTCTGCTTCAGGAATAGTACTTCATGAGTTTGGTGTAGCAAGACATCCTGTGCCCCAGCAAAACATCATTTGATATAACTAACTTTCCAAAGAATTAGAAGTTTCTGTTTCAGTTGCTTGTACATGAGATATGTTCTTCTACCTGGGCTGACTTGTTTGGTCTCAGTGGGAGAGAGAGGAAGTGCCTAGCCTTRCAGAGACTTGGAAGTGTCAGGGTAGGGAGATTCCTGGGGGGCTCCCACCTGCTCAGAGGAGCAGAAGGGGAGTGGAGGTGGGGAAGGATTATGGAAGGGGGTGGTGGGGAGGGGGCAGTGAGTAGGATGTAGAGTGAATCCATAAAAAGATAAAATAAATAAAAGAACCTCAAAAATACAGTTAAAATAAAAAATGCTATTTTTATGCAAAATATAAGTTTGTAATCACAAAGAGACATCCTCACAAAGCTGCTAATCACTGGGTATATTTCATGGTTCTGTCAAATGATGTTGGGGATTAACCAGGGGGCCTCGCACTTCTAGACTGGGCTCTGACCTCATTTCCTTCCCCCAGCCCCTAGGGATTGCTGGGCATTCCTCTTCCTCTGGAGACACCAYTGGGTCTCCAGTTGTCAGCTGATATTGCTGACCTCCCGTTCTTCAGAGGACATTTATCTGTATCTGGAGACTGCACGGTCATGTGTGCTGGGCTGGGGAAGGCTACCAGACGGGGCCATGATGCAGAGTTGCTGAGCACACACACACAGCTGCCCCACAGCAGACATCTGCCTTCCACTTTTCCAGTGATGTGCTTGAAGGGATTAACTTTGACCTTGAACTTGAGTAGATCTTGTWCTTGCTCAGGTTTAGGGACTGTGTGGCTAGACCTGAGAACTGGTCATCCTGAACACCATCAAAATCAAGGGAGAAGGTGGCAACCCAGGGGGAGGGGGGGGAAGGTTTTAAAACACATTGTCTATGCTAAGCAGCTTCGACAGATAAGATAACCATAAAACATCAAAAGGGTATTTCCATAAATACAATAATAGTTTATGGAGCAGAAGTGGAATCGGAACACATGACCGTAGCCTTGGTTTATAGGAATCTAGTTCTAAAGYAAACAAGGGCATACATAGCTCAGCTCTGGGGGAACCAAGAGCTTCCTGTGCCCACCCGGAAGCCAGAACTAAACTGCTCCCGAGGCAGTGGCSAGCAGCGGCTGTTCATCCTTCCGTGCTGATGAAGGGAAGCTACTCTCCTGCTCTGAGCTCTGGGRATGGATGCCAATTAATGCAGTCTGAATTATCCTGCAGATCCATAGCCCCCAAATCTATTGGTTTAAAGGGTTCCTGGTGCACTTTTTTCTGTCAGCCACATATTCATCTTYGATGAATRAGGACCTGCTAAAGTTTATGGTCAATCTAGACTCAGACGGACAGAGAGGCCATTACCTTGATATGTGATGCTAGCCACATTCAGAGGAAAGACTCAGATGGCCTTGTGACAGCAATGGTATACGCTAACCTGACTAGAGTAGCATCATTAATGTCAAAAGTCACAGGCAGATAGCCCCATGGAGTCACCCTGCRTCCTGTGGTGATGAATGCTGGAAATTCTTTAAAGCTTTAAGAAATATAAAAAGCAGAGGGTCAGGTAGATGAATTAGATCATGCTGGTTGCTTTAGTCGGTGGCTCCAATTTGGTCACTGCCTGAGGACTTTTTGATAACTCTATGGGCAGTTGACTAAATAGCATCATAGAAGCGAGAAAGGCRTAGGAAAAGAAAGAAAACAGCTGCCCTCCTTAAACACCGCATTGCTTCCAAGCCACCTCCCTCTGACAAACAGAGCCCTGTAAACCTCACTCTCCAGATGGCTCGCCATTAAGAGGGGATGATGGTGGCTACTTCCCTGATCGTCAGAGTAGAGGACCCTGCGTCCTCTGATGGCAAARGTACAGAACTAGCATAGTGTGTTGGTGACCTAGCACAGCAGGGCAAATTTTAATTGAYTGCAGAGAYGGAGATCAGCCAGAAAGAAAATTCTCTGGAAGATTCTAGAAGGTGCCATTACCACAGGCAAGGGTGACAAGAGAAGCAGGCATCTGTCCTGTGTTTGATAAGATGCCATCTTCCCCTCTTGAGATTACCTGAGATTCTCTAAGAGTTGAATGCCACAATGTATGTTGGCTTCTTTTTAGGCTAGCATTTAGTCTAGGAGGTCTGTTTAGGATTGTTTTACATGTGGAAAATTCAGGGCATAATAAGGAATTGATAAAACAGTGTAGATGTGCACTGGAGAGAGAGAGAGAGAGAGAGAGAGAGAGAGAGAGAGAGAGAGAGAGCCACTGAGCAAGTACTAACAGGATGCTTCCATATAAATAAGATAATTTCTGAGACACAAACTAGAGGGAATGGATCAAGGTCACTCACAGAATGGGCAGAAGGGGAAGCTGATCTGCAAGAGAGGAGAATTCATTAGATTACAGGTTTCAGAGATGCATGAATGGCCACACAAAGAGTAATATCCAGCATGCAGCTATGTTACTGTGGCTGGYACCGGTGTGTGGGACTGGAGATGTTGGCTTATTTCTAAATTACTTCATTTATTCCACTGGCTCATTGGCTGGTCCTGTGAACTCCCCGGAAGGTAGGCAGAAGCTCCCATGAGTCCCTTAAATGTGATGTCCAACAAAGAGGAGAGTGGGGTCAGGTTGTCATTGTTTGACGTATCCTCTGTAGCCTTTAAAGTTTTGATGCTTCAAAACCAAAATGGCTGCCCAGTATGGAATTAGGGAAAATTGCTAAAGCACTCAGATATTTTATAGTTGGGAGTAGCACTCTTACTAAGTTTTAAGGAGTTGACTTCCAGCTACAGACCTGGAAGGAGGGTGATCTGAACACAAACAGGAGAGGCTGTGGGAGGGCTTCTGTGGGCTTAGCTCCTGTAGGCACCTCAGGTCATATGCGATTATCATGGATCCAATCACTGAAGCTCTGCTTTAGAAAATGCCAGATTATCTTACAACTCTAGAATAGAYTCATAATTACTAAGATTATCCAGCAGTAGATTGACCTGAGTAAATTTTAAATTTGAATTTAGACACCAATGTTGAAAAGATGAATATCCCTTTCAGGATACAGCACTCTCTATTTTTCTTGCTACTGGTAGAAGCTTTACAGATAGCTGCAGTGTCATTGAAGGTACAAACGCAAAATAGCACAGCAGTGTGTGTGTGTGTGTGTGTGTGTGTGTTTAAAGAGGGCACACATGATGTCAGATCCCCTGCAGCTAGAGTTACGGTGGTTTTGAGCCACTTTAAGTGGGTGCTTGGAACTGACCCATGTCTCGWGCAAGCAGAAAGTGCTTTCAGCCGGGTGGTGGTGGCGCACGCCTTTAATCCCAGCACTTGGGGGGCTGAGGCAGGCAGATTTCTGAGTTCGAGGGCAGCCTGGTCTACAGAGTGAGTTCCAGGACAGCCAGAGAAACCCTGTCTCAAA
>BDUI01049235.1:6452-22007 GCA_002335545.1 Apodemus speciosus | reverse complement strand
CTCAACATCCAGCTATATCAACCAGTCTTGGGCATATACCCAAAGGATGCTTCCTACTACAGAGACTCTTGCTCAACTACTCTATTAAAAATAGTCAGAATTTGGAAAAAAATCTAGTTACATCTTAAAGAATAGAAAAGAAAATATGGCATTTTAACGTAATACATTATTAATAAGTTGTTAAAAAATGGTAAAAAATGGCATCATGAAATTTTCAGGAAAATGGACAGAACTAGAAAATATCATAATAGAGGTATACCAGACCTAGAAAGATAATACAGTATTATTCACTTATACCAGGCTATTATTTCCTTTATGTCCATGATTGCCAACCTACAATGCATAGAAACACAGAAAGTAGATATAGACTGAGGTGCTAGAGGGAGCAGATAGATCTCACTAGAAAAGAAAAATAGAATAGATATTTTTGATGGAAGAAGAGGCGTCTAGAACGGGTGGAAAAAGTGAAGGTGTGAAAAGGAGGGAGATAGTAGGGTAGAATGTGGTGACCACAGCTAAAATTAAGGAACATCTGAAAGGAAGTATAGAAACCTAACACAGAATAAACCTCCTAAAATAGACATAAGTATAAATGTTATGTAAGGTTATGTGAAGTTTATGTAAATACAATCACCAAATAATGGGGAGTAAGAGACTCAACTAGACATCCCTTGTCAGCAAACAAAGCTTCCAGGGCATGRGTTACATCTAATTTAACTGTTAACCCGAAGAATCAAAAAAATCAAACTGTTGCCAAGACTATTAGTTGCTCTCAAAAAACTGACGACAATGCTTCCTTGCTGAAGATAACACATACACCAGTCATTGAGAATCAAGATGATGAGCAAACATCTACATAGAGCCTTCCTCACTAGGTTCCATTGTCTTTGTTAGAAAATATGCTCTGCGTGTTATTAAGAGGCATGAAAACACCAAGGCACACACAAACCCTTTGTTTACAATGGCGCACCATTTGTAAAATATGCTAGGGAAATGGTGATATGAAGTCGAAAACAGGAAAATCATAAATTAGAAGGAGAAAAGATATAATAAAGATCACAGTAGAAATAAATGAAGACAGAAGCTGAAGAATGATAGTGTCCATGGAGCCAAGAGTTGGCTCCATAAAAAGAGAAAAACACCCTAAGCCAGTTGTAAAGCAGGAAAACCCAAAGAATATTAGAGTTAAGAACACACGTGGAAACGGGATGCTCTCAGTGTTCTTCATTTCACAATAAATGTCAGCTTTGTTGGTTTTAGTTTGGAATGATTTAAATATTTATGAATCCATTATCTTTTGCATAATAAAAATGAGACTGTATCATTTATTAGATACAAACCTTTCTAATGCCTTCTTTTCTAAAWTTATGTGTTATCTTTGATTAATCATTTCAGATACACTTTGACTGTAGTAGCTCACACCTGCAATCTCAGCACTTAGTAGGCTGAAATGAGACAYGTTTAGTGCCAGTCTGTGCTGTATGGTAAGTTCCAAGACAGTGATACAGTGATTGGGGCTTTTTTGACCTCTAGTAAAAAGGACAACGTTTTTAAAACAATAATTTTTATTTTAACTCTCTTTCTCTCTCTCTTTCTCTCTCTCTCTCTCTCTCTCTCTCTCTCTCTCTCTCTCTCTCTCTGTGTGTGTGTGTGTGTGTGTGTGTGTGTGTGTATGTGTGTGTGTACATTGGGTATCTTTACTGAATTACAAACTTACACATTCAGTAAGATACACATCAGTCAATCCCTGGGGTAAACTCTTTCCCTTTTCCCTAGTGGAATTATAGGTGTGCTTTGCAAGATACTGTTCTAGGTTTTCCTAAATGAGNATTCTCACCCTGGCAATTCCCATCACAACACTAGGTATTGCTTTCCTAATCTAATTTACCGTGTTTTCCAACTTTGTATGTCTAGTTTTAAAATTCTTTCTGCTGCATTTATACTCACTRCTTTTTAAKCCTGCCTGAATCTTATCTGTTCTTCGAGATCAATTTGCCTCTGTGGTAGTGGCAGGGAGATCTATAGAACATGACTTGGTWGATGCTGCAGCTAGTTAGAGTTGTGGTGTTACTTAATCACTAAAGCAGTCATTGCAAATGTTGCAAATGACTTGGGAAATCCCTATGTGTGAACACACCCTCCTGGAACAGCTAGGTGACRGAAGAGTTGAACATGATGTAATAATTACTACACAGGATGTTTGGCATTAAAATATTTTTTTCCTACCAGGGTAAACACTATTGCTTGAAGTTTTAAAGTTACTTTTTGAAAAATCTAGATATGATTTCACAATTTGGGGATAAGCAGAATGTGGGCTTAGTAATTAGGTCAATTCATCCAATGATCTAGAATTCTCTAAATTACTCTCTACTAAAAATTGGCTMRCTTTCATGGACCAGGAAATTTAGTSTTCCTCCTCCCTGGAGAATGAATAAATAAAAGATTAGACCCGAAGAGGTTTTGAAGAAATATGAATGCTATAATAGTCTTTGAAGTGATTCACCTACATTKTGGATATATTTGTATTTTCATCCCTTTTWGAAATATTCAAATAACATATTTTCATTGTCATCCTATAAGGCGAAATTGTGTGGTGCATGCTAAAATTTGCTACCTCAAGAGACAACTTCCATTTCTGGGTTTTATGCAATCACCTCTTCTACTATTATCTGGCAATGTGTACTTGAAGTTCCTGTTCTGTCCGTTGCAATGACAGCAGCTTGCAAAAGATTCAAAGTCAYGCGGAGTGTCCCACACTTGACTAATGGGTTTTGCTCCACAGTGGCTAAAGTGGATGCTTTCACGCTGCTGCTGCTGCTGCTGCTGTGCCTTATACACACCTTTACTTACATCACTTAGCAGGACACCTTTTAATCGTCTCTTCAGACCCATTTTCTCATTAGATTCAAAGCTCTTGCAACAGGGCCATGACTTTCTATGGTGTGAGTGATCCTAACGCCAAGCATTACTTCTTTCAAATAAAGCAAATGGGAACTGAAAGAATGGAGGCAAGAAAGGAAACTGAGCTGTACTTTTCACTGCCGCCTGCTATATCACAAAGTAAACTAATCTGAAGCTRAAAAGCCTGCAGCCTGAGATTATGTGTGTAAATGAGTATATYCCTCCACACCAAGAACAGAAACAGTGAGGCTATGCTTAATTAAAATACATCAAATGGAAGACAAATTATCATCATTTATTCTACTTTTAGAAAGACGCAATCACACCCACCTCCTAAGTGGGTCACTTTGAATGAACACAGTCTCTGTCTTGTCACATGTTTAATATATTTTGTCAGATAAATGCCAACTGCATATGACATAGGTGTCTGTGGTTAACATATGTGAGTTTTCTATCTTTTGTGTTAGCCTTCTCAACTCCAGGCTTTACAAATAAAACAAACTTAAAAGAGAGCGAGTGAATTTGGGGTGGTATGGTATTTAATGGCTGCTGGTGCTGAGGCTGAAGAGAATCAGCCTGTTCAAGGATGAGCTCCTCCCTGACTGTCCCATGCAGAGCGGTCAGACCCGGAAACTTATACACACAATTAAAAGAAATGAACATTGCAGCAGGCTTATTCCTATATATGTATGTATACACATATATACTCACACACGTGTATAATGATCACCATCAGAGAAAAAGAGGTTATCAGTTTGTAGARAAGCTGGAGGGAGGAAAAGAAGGATGTAATTCTAATTCAATTAAAATTTTTTAGATAAAGAAAAAAACTTAGAAAACACCCAAAACATCCAGACCTCATCCTGATAGCAGCACCTTTTAACTCTGTGCTTCCCCTCTCTGTGTAGTTAATCTGGCTAGTTATCTAGAATTTAAGGAACTTCAAGTATATTCATTTTTCTTATTTTAAATTTAGAACCACTTAGTTACTCAATATAATTTTATGGACAAGAAAGACTATAAGTCAAAATCTTAATTCATAAGTATGGGGGGAAAAGTAGTTGTTCCCAAAAGTTTGCAAGTCAAACTTGTTGGATATTTTACAAAAGCAAAGAAATAACGAAGTAGCTCACTCTGGTATTTTATAGGTATATTTGTGTAAGGGGCGTAATACAGACAGAATGGCCGTCTTCATGATGCACTTTTCCACTTAATTTTATTTCTGTCGAAACTCAAATTATGTTTGTAAGACTTGTTTTGTAACATCAGAATAAAAATATTGAATTGTCCGATAGGGGGCAGTCAAGTACTATAAACCGATGCACCCGCATTTTCAGGAGTCAGTTTATGTTCAGGAGGGTAAAGGAAGGCCCTGGGTACATTTCCGTATTACTTTTCGTAGATAAAACAAAACTGAGCAAAACAAACGAAACTACTCTTTCCCACACTTTTTTATTCTGAAATGAAAGTCAAGAAGATGCTAAAGAGCGTGATTAATTGCTATTCTGTGCCTTATTATCCTAAAAGCACRCGGGCATAAGGCTCTGCACAGCAGAGTAGGTCTGCATCGTCTCTGTAGGTCAGTGCTTCAGATAGTTGTCCAAAACAGTTGAAGAGAAACGAGTCTCACCAGCTTCCTTACCCCAGGCTTCCCAGCATAATAAAAGAAATGACTGAAATTACAGTTGAATGATATCTTAATAATCTGTCAGTTTGTCACTTCTACAGTGAAGTCGTAACRAGCGCTGGATTTTCTGTTTTGACACAGAGAAGTTAGGAGATGTAGGGATGAGATTATATCCCTCTTCAGGGGTGTGCCAGATGCTTCTGCAGATGAGCTAAGTGTCTGTCTGTCTGTCTGCTGAAAGTATCATAAACATCTAATGAAAATGTTGAGATAGCATCCAAAGAAATAAAACTGTTTCTTAAGAGGTGAGKCAAAAGCTTATCTAGGCTTTGAACCCGTGATTTAAAAGAGGTTGCTATTTTATTCTAATCTGGCCTTTTCCCTGACAGTTTAAAATCAGACCTCTACATGCCCCAGGCTAGCTTTATAAATCCTATTAAGCATATTACATGCTAATCTCCCATTGAATATCCCACTGAGAGTTTTCCATTGAAGCATTTCACAGGGCTCATCGCGCAGGACATGTGTGCTTGATTTCTGCCGCTGCCACCTAAGGGAACTTAATTTGTGTTTTTGATCTGAAAACAGGTACCGAGCTCYGGACTCAGCACCTCAGTCACCTGCTCTCCCGTTTCAGTTATGAATAATGAAGTCACTCGCTGCAGCACTTGGCAGCGACTAACTTGCRATCTCTAACTGCAGCTATCAGAGCATTCGACAGTCTGAGTAAGTCACAGCCGAGACTGTAGATACCTGCATACAGCTTACACTCAAAACRGCAACATAGCTCAGCAATTGCTAACAGCCATTTGAGAAATATCTGAGCATCACACTTTATTTCACAGCTACAAACCCTTAAAAAAAAAAAAAGGATAAATAAGTTCAACGAAGTTTTCTTGGCAAGAACGTCGTTTACATGGCTAAAGGAAGGTTTCTTGAATATTCTTCCCAGAATTATTTTTTTTATTTATTAGGAAGTTTATACTTATTATAGAAGTTTATTCTAGATTTGTTTTGGTATCACACTGTTATAATGAGACTGGCCTCTTAGACACAGTCAGCTACAGGTAGGTAGGAAATTCCTAGCTGAATTCAGGTCTGGAGATGAGACGTAMKTTAGCTCATTCTGTTCCGTATGAACAACAGAACATGTTACCATTTTAGYGTTGTTTCCTCTGTATTTTGATTATTCATTCAATGTGATTAAGTTTTGATGAAAAATGAAAACTAATATAATCCTTTGTCAATTGTATATATCATTGAGTGTATATCYATGTTTGGTTTTATAGGTGTACATTATTATTGTTATTATTGTTATTATTATTATTATTATTATTATTATTATCATTAGTAGTAGTAGTAGTAGTAGTATGTAATAACGGAGTTTTCAGACAAAGTCAAATAAGAAGCATGGGGGCCGCTTCTCAAATTCCTGTTCATCATTCACCTTCTTTTGAAAATAAGGAAAGGGGGAATTGTATGATTTTGATATAGACCTGAGAACATTGCCAGATCGCAGATGTTCTCACAAGGGAAGAGGAGCCCAGCATGGACTTGGTCTTCTGCTCAGGCAAGCCTCTGCACATGAGCTCTGTCTTTGCTTCTTTCTGAATGTGAATGCGTTATACCAAGTCTCATTTCTGGTCCTTCTGTAGTGGAATTTGAGGAATGCTATGAATGATATCCTTGGCCAAGTCTATTTACAATGCAGACTGTAGCAATGGAAAGTCATAAAAGCATTTAATGGTCTTTCAACTATAATTTAACTTTGCCAGGATTCATGCATAAAATCACACATTTTCACAAATCTTGATAAATATATCTAGGTCCAAATGTCACTATTTTTCTTCCTACAAAGAAAGGCTTGACATAAAATTAGGGCATTCTGTTCTGGGCTAAAACGCTCCTTTGCATTTAAGTTTTTATGGTGATTAAAAAGTATAATTTTCATAGCAGAAAAACACTTTTAGAGGGCAAAAGACATCTTCTATGAGCAAGAATAGATTTTCTTTTACTTGAAAAAGGATGTTTTAGGAGAAAATGTTGTGAGTTTTTCTTCAAATGAAACTGTTAAAAGGCAACTCAAATAAATTCCATTGAACAGACACTTATTTAGTACTTACTCCCAACAAGCACTGTGCTCMAATGGAGATGCCACCACCTCCCAAGATGTGCTTCCTCTTTAATTAAGTTAGATATGCTTCAAAGACATATAAAGATGCTTTAGTTGTTGTTGTTTATTTTCATTATATCATTTTATAATTTTCCTTCTATTTATTGTTTCTTGCTTTACAGTTTGCTATAGAAGAGCCATTACTGATGGAAACAACTAAAATGGCTCTGCTGAGAAATTTAAATCTAACAAAGCAACCACGTTTGAAAGGATAAAACGAAAACCATACTGAAATTAGCTTAAAACATGCCACCGAGTTACATTCTACATGGTAATATCAACATCTGCTACTAAAGTGGAGGGTCATTTTCTTGGTGATCTGATGATCAGGCCTGACCACGGTCTTTGTCACTGTGTTACCCTGTTTATCTCAGATGCAAGGTTGTGTTCCATGACAGACGGACCAGAGAACAGCAGATAGAGAAAAGATTAACAGGTGTAGTCGAAACACCGAAAACCCATTAATCAGCAGCRTGCTATCTCTAGGTGCATGTTACAGGAGAAATCCACAGAGGACGGTTTGTAAAAAGMGTTTGTTTGGGAATTATAAACATGTAAAGGCTACCCAAAAGGAAAACAAGWAATATATGGCCTGGTCCACATTTTTAATTTTTAAAGATAAAGTGATTAAGGTATTGAAATGCTTGCAAATAAGTCACCACTAAAATGAACTATAAGGAAAATAAGTGGATAAAAGAACAGAAAGACTTTCCCCAATTGTCATGTGGGTACTGTAAGACTCCCTGACAGAAGATGGTCTMCATGTACTGATGAATCTGTAATATTATTGCAAGGCACTTGAGTTTATGAATTCTGGTTGACTTGGAGACAGACACAACCTGTTTGTAGATTTTAAGTGGCTTATKCTTTCTGACAAAACTTGTCCCTCTGTAAAAGGCCATTACATGTATCATCTGCTATCTCCAAACRCGCACAATGGCAGTCAGAGCCCAGTCTTATTCAATGTTTGGAAACACAGTTCTRAGAAATTATATAGTAGTGATTTTATGAGTTTTCCTTTATAATGACTCTCCCCCTACCTATATTTTGGCYRTGTTTGCAGCRGATGTTTGAAAGCATGGTTCTTTCAGGATCCTGAAAAGTGAGCTATTTATCTCATAAACGATATTTGATTGGGGCTATATATCCATTTCATTTAAGGACTACATATATAATCATTATCATTATATATACTGAATGAGTATCCAGCATTACTGAGCGAATAAATTCAAACTCTCTAAGCTACAATCCTACTAGGGACAAAACTCTAAGGGCTTATGAACAAAATTGATTACATAATCTAGTAGATAGGAATAATATTCAAGGGTAAATTTTGCCATTAATAAGATATATGATCTCAGAATGCTAACCTTTCCTGTCTTTAAAGTCTTCATSAGAAGGATGTGGTGAATTGAAATAGATGATTTGAATGTTCCTTCCACTTGCAGCAACTTAAGGATTTTAAWTMAAATTAAGGAGCAGAAAGATGATGACCAAAAGAACAAGGGGTCAATAATTCTGGTCAGGACAATGYCACAGGGCCATATTCAAAGTGCATTCTGCTCCCAACCACTGGCAGACTTCCCTTAGTAGGATCCAGTAAGTTTAGTGCCTGCATAGGGGAGAGAAAGGAGTGTTAGCAGTGTCACAAGCATGTCATTGAGTGTCTAAAAGTACCCAGAGGACAGTCTTTCCATAAGTACCTGACCTGAACCGTCAGGCAGCTACCTCATGAGTGAAGGGGAAAATTTGGTAAACCTTGAACATTTCTGTATGACCTACACACGAATCACAGTATTATGTATTATATCTTCTGACTACATATCAAAAATAAAATAGTTCTTGTATCTGAACGCTATATTATGAAATCTAATAAGTGAAGAGAAGAACTGTGCTGTATTTTTAATATTTCAAACTCCCTTTCCTGATGTTAGAACTTTAAATATCAAGAGTCAAGAAAAAATTAAAACAATCAAATATATCACTAAAGCTTAATCCTTTTTCTTTTTTTCTTTTTCTTTTTTTATTTTCTATATTCTTTGTTTACATTCTGAATGCTTTCCCCTTTCCCAGTCCCCCCCTCACCATATGTCCTATAAGTCCCCTTCCCTCYGCCCTTTCTCCAATCACCCCTCTCCCATTTCTCTGTTCTGGTACTCCTCTACAATACTGGATCAAGTCTGAATTGTTTTTCTAAAGCTGTGGTTACCATTCAGTTAGACTTTTGCCCATAGTGTATCATTTTAATATATTTAGAAAAATTTCAGTAAAGCTAAACAGGGTCATAAAGAAAAGACGATATTGGAGAAATTTTGACCACATTTTTATTTTCAAGGCAGAACTCTGAATTCTTGGAAACTGTTGGCAATTAAGATACATCAAAATGTTATTTATCTCAATCAAATTCCCAATTCCCAGTTTAAAAAAAAAGTTCTACCAAAAAGAACCTTTCAAATGCCCTAAATATGAAATTGCCACAATTTATAAACAATCCCAGATCTCAACTTTTAAATTAAGGTATTGCCCAGAGAATTCTTTTTTAATTTTAAAGTGATAATGACGACGTGATAATGGATGTTCCTTAAGTCCTCCTCCACTCCTGCTCCTCTTCCTCCTCCTCCTCCTCCTCCTCATATTCTTCCTTCCCTTCTTTGTCCTCATTCTGTGATCCTCCTTGGCAACTGGGCAAGTTCTCTTTCTGAAAAGGTAGAGTGAGAAAATCTCAGTACCCCAGGGCAGGGTTATGTAAATCCCTAGCTTCCTAGCAACCTGACAGTTGTGGTGACTCTCCTGCTTATACCCGGCTAGTGAGAGGCTGTCAGCTCAGTGTGTTGTTTACACATACTTCTTCTTCACTCAAAAAAGATAGGTAGTGCATCAACTGATAATGCACAGGGTAAAAATCCCCAAGAGTTCCGATGGTAAACAGCAGAAATAAAATGTGGGGTTTCATCTCATGCAGGTAGGATGGGATGGCTCTGAGAAAAAGCATAAGATTACCTCTGACTGATAGTCAATAGTTACTATTGTAATAAACCATGAAGGAGAAGTGATAGGCTACCTTTAATGTGTCTAATTGAGAAATTGCCTCATATTCTATAGTTTGATTAAAAGGTATTTGACTTATCAGATGTTGGTGCTAAATTTGATTATAATGGGTCATAAGGATAAAAATAGTAACTAGTTGTTTCTCACCCACAAAATAACATTAATTTCTATTCCATGAGKACATATACTATAAGGAAATAAAAGTACTTAATGAAAATTATGCTTATGTTGCTTTAAACTCATAATCAGCACAATTAGATGGACTATTAAAACCTAGCGATACATTAGCTAATTTAAGCCCAAAATTACTCTATACATTGTGAATCACAGTAGAGCTCATAGTAACAATCTTTTGTGATAAATGGTTGTTTTCAATGTATGTTTGGAAGAACTGCTTTATGCAAACGATCTGATGGGAGGCAGGCAGTTTCATCCCATGTCTTTTAAAGGTGGCTTTATGTCACTTTTTGATGCAATGCAATCCCATGTTGTTTTCTATTTAGCCTGTTTATTATGCATTCTAGACCAACTGCTAATATGCACTACCCGTGCTGTGATTCTACATTCTCTTTCTAAAGACTCACTACAGACAAGCACTTCATTGCAGATGTCTATTCACTTAGCAGGGATCTGAACAATGTACATACACTCCTGCCAACTGCTGAAGGAGTTTTTCTTATACTCATGCCTGCTTGTGTGGGAGTCATATTTACTTTCTGTCTTACACTAAAATGTCTCTGCTTGTCTTGTACAGAAAATACTTAGTGGAAACACAATCACAGTGGATATCAGAGCCACTGAACCACTCTTCACCAGCAAATGCACTTTCCCTTACACCTAAACTTCTGCATATGCAGTGTTGGTTTGTAGCACTCATTTCAGTGCTGCGCTACTAACAATTGATGATTCGAGTTTCTATTGCCTTAAAAATTCTTCTCTTCCTTTACTACTCTACGTTTTGGCAGTACGGATTCCAATTTCTTCATTCAAGGAAGAAAACGTGTAGGTCAATGGATCTCAGACAGACCATGTTGCTTTCGCTCTGCTGCATTCCCGGGCTCTTTCTTCCGGAGTACTGCCTAAAACATAGCATCTCCTGGGCGTCCACAGGACTGATTGCCTTTCCAAGATTCCCCTTCTCAAGCCTCCAAGGTTGGTTAGTGCTGCAAAGGCCATAGCCATAGAGCTGTCTGTCAGGAGTATGGGGAGACTCACCATGACAGCTTTAGCCACTTTGTTTACAGAGAAGGCAGCTGCTAGGACAGTGTAGAAAACCAAGAACATTTCGGCTTCACTTTTGGGCACTTTCTGTTTTTCTTGCAGAGACTTGGAGATGAGGTAGAAATTTCCCTGTAGTTTATATCGTAGTGGGCAGATTGCATTGTATAGGAAAGCTATCTACTGAGTTTGTTCCAGGGCTCATGGATGCAGTAGACCGCAGATGACCGTTGACCCTTGAGAATCACTACCACTTTGCATTCCCAATTACCATTTGTTTGCACTTCATCATTTATTCCTACTTTTGTGAATTTTTTTGTGAAATTATAAGGAAATTTCCTTCCTGTTTGTTGTGCGGTATTGTGAAACTGAAAACTCTAGGGGATGTTATTTTTAACTACTAGATTAAAATAAAAAGTCATATACTTACAAATGTTATACGAGGTGGATCCTGAATAAATTCACAAGGCAAAGTAAAAAAAAAAAAATGAAACTTTTCAATCTGAAAAACATACCATTAAAGACACACATTTGATGAGAGTATGAAAAGACCCATCTTCCAGATGCCTGGCATCACCCTTCGTAGCATCCTTTGTGTACTCTGGTTCAGTCTAATCGTAAAGGCGTCTACTCTGGGCTGCAACAGATGACTTTTATAGTTATTTCTAGGACATATTTCTCCCATTCATGTGCAAGTTTTAAGCCTAGCAATGCATGGAGTCTGTAAAATACCGTTCCTCCTTCTCTTAAGTATTATGTGGCTTGCTTTTTTCTTCTTTTCTTACAGTTGTCTATTTATTTTATTTTCTGGAAAAAAAAAGAGTTTCTCTGTGTAGCCCTGGGAGTCCCAGAGCTCCTGGTATAGAACTCAGACATKCATGTGCCTCTGCCTCCTGACTGCTGAGATTAAAGTTGTGGGCTACCATGCCTGGCACCTGCTTTTAAAATATTAAAATGTAAAATTTTTGTAGAAAAAAATTAGTGATACTACTATATAGAAAGTCAGCCTTTAACTATTAATATATTGAAGTTTTTAACCTAACAGTTATATGTGAACAGTGGATTCAATTCTAAATACCAAGATTGCAATTATGATTCTTAAATGGTTTCTAAATACGATGTAAGCTCTGTATGTGTACTTATACACACACATACACACAGTGTGTAAGTATTCCACAGAGTCATTGTGACATGCTTCATTGCTTCAGAAAGTCCTCAGACTGTCAGTGCAGGATAGGAACTCAAAACCACACAAACCACCTCAAAACCTTAAAATGGTTCAGGCATCCCATTAAACAGACAATTCAGGCAAAACCCACTGGCAATCTGTGCTTTAATATGACCTGCTGTTTCTACTTACCTTGCCGTCTGTGTGTGTATGTGCGTGTGTGCGTGTGTTTGTGTGTGTGCGTGCGTGTGTGTGTGTGTGTGTGTGTGTGTGTGTGTGTGGTGGTGGTGGTTAGCGACTTCAGAATTTTTTTGTTTTGTTTCTGCTGAGTCACTAATTTTACATCTCTGTCCCCAAGTGCCACTCAGCATAAAAGTTACTAGTACAGTTGGGAAAGCTCTGTGAGCTGACAAGTGGAGGAAACCATTTTCCTAAGAGAAAATAAATAAATAAATAAATAAATAAATAAAAGGTCCTGGCTTGCGTTGGCTTCCCAGAAAGGAAGCTTCTATACAGTCAAGGCATCAAATCTGCTTTGCTTGAGACGCCCTTTGCTCCTCCCCAAAGTAGGGACTTCTCAGCTGGCTGCTGAAGCTTTCTAGCACCTTGCTGGCTTGGTCCACCACAGTCCCACCTTCTCTAAGGACCCAGATCCCTACAGAACCAGCGCGGAGTTACTTTCTTTCCCTTCAAGTGGGTAGAAAGAGCAGTGATTTGCGGAGATCTTATTTGCGGCTGTTTCCCTATCATGTTAACCGCCTCTTACTAGTATAAATGTGATTTCTGTGGGCAACCGAGGAGAGTGCGGAGGACTCAGTGATTAATAGTGAATTCCCATCGGCGGGCATCTCTCTGCCCCTCTTGCGTGATGTAAGATCAGACGTACCCTGCATCGAAAAGTCCAGACACACAGCGCCTGGCTGGCGCTCGCACGCTCTCCGCAGGCGCGCTTTCGCTCACCTTCCACATCCTGCTCCTGGCAGAGCAAAGCGGACTGGCTGGACCCACCGACCAGGGATTTCCAGTGACATTTGTAAATGACGCGGCTCTGTTCCAGGCTGCCAGCCTCCGCGGCCCGACCGAGGGTGCCGCCGAGCAGTCTGCAGCACAGGCTCACCGGGAAGATCATCATGTCCCAGTTGCTCCTTGCCATCCTTACTCTCTCGGGATTATTGCCTAACGCTGAGGTGCTGACTGTGGGAGCCAACCAAGGTAAGGGCCATGATCCCCCACTTGCTCCCTGTTTCCTTCCTAGGCTTTCTTGAGGGGTGTCTCTGGCAGACAACTGAGTGTGAAACTTAAGTCCTTGGCAGCCCCGCTCCCGGGACCTGCTGGCCACTGTGCTCTAGCATCTTGGGGGAGAGGGCTTATTGGAGGGTTTCTGAACTAGGTGCCAGAGCGTTCTGCACTCCTACATATTACCCTTGGTCATTTTTAGGTCCCATTCTGCCTGTCCCCTTTTACCCCCTCCCGTCCCCGGGAACATTTGGACTTGGCTATGGCTTCTGCCCGGGCATCCCAAGTGCTGCAGATGTTGGATCAGAATTCCCATTTCTTTGAGACTCCTTTGGCGCTGGCTCCCAGCTGAGAGCTTTAGCCGCCTGAATCTCCTCCATAGACAATTACTCTCTTAACTTAGCTCCTGCTTAACTTCCTCAGCTGTGCCTCTGTGAAGAGGTGTCAGAGCTCCCTCCCTCCTGGTGTGTGTCTCTGTCGCCTTTTGTGGGGCTCACTTGGGTTGAGTAGCCAGCAGAGAACTGAGGGATTTTTCTGACAGGGAAGGTCTTAGACTCAGCCTCAGAGTGCCTTATCAACTAGAGAGCCCGGCTAGATCTAGACTGGCTCCTTGCGCTTGGTTTTCCCTGAGCAACCGGGAAGTGTTGAAGTTCAGAAGGTTATGGTGAGCCCAGAGAGAAGGTAGGGCTTATAAGCCAAGGGTCTGAAACTTTTGACCTGGAAACCCCCAATTCCTCTTATCCTCAGTTTACTATCCTTGAGGAGGATATGAGGGTTAAACAGGGGGTGGGGGAGAAAGAGGACAATCACAGCTGAGGGACATTTCAAGCTGCTACCAGACTTAGAAGGGTTAACTACTTAAAGGAAGATTAGAAGTATCATAAATCCTGAACTGAGCYCACAGTGACCATACAATTCAGCTTTTAAACTTAATTACAAACCAGAAAATAAACAAACAAAAATTAAAAACCTCAAATACACAGATGCTGACGCCAAGGAAATAGCCAAGGTCTTGCATTATGAGATTCTGTCTGCTTGGGCCAAAGGAATTATGAATTGACTGTAAACTAGTTTCATTACATGACAGCACAGCATGGGCTGTAATGGTTCTATTTACTCTTGGCAACCAGTCCCTTAGTCCCATAGCAGGCTCACAAATGTCATCTCTGGGAGTGGCACTGATAATCTGTCAGGTGCACGGCTGCCGGATCATACAGTTTCTGAACTTGCTTAAGTTGCCTTGAAGTAGCTGCGGAAGAGTTGAAAATGGTGCAGATAAAATGGAAGCACATAGCTTTTACTTGAAATGATGGTGGCTTTGATGTGGCACAGTCGCTCCTCAACCTGCCTTAGCAAGAACCTTTGAAGTTCTTGGGCTGGAGAAGATGAGCAGAGGAAGCTTTCASMCCAGTATTCTGGGAAAGCAGGCTGCAGGCAGACTGTTGGTTCTGTGTTCCCTCTGATTGAGTGTGCGCTGGCCCCGAGTCTGACTGCACCCTTAGCCCAGTGTGGAGTATACCTCYCTAGTATGCTGTTGCTACCTGAGAGGAATGATTGAACATCCRGACAGAATTGTGCGCACAATAAAAAATTAAATGCAAATTAGCTTTCTCAAGAGATAAGAAATTGTTTGGTATCATTTTGTTTGACAAAGGAGAAGAACATCTAAGGCATCTAATAATGCATGGTRGATAGTTGTTAGTTCTCATGATTTAAATGAATGTTAATTATGTGCTGGAAAACATGRTCAGAAGTACTTTGTCATAGCGTGCAATCATATATAGTTGCATACCAACATTTATTGACTTCTATTGCATCTAATCCAACTCTCAAAATGTAAAAAATCAGTTAAAACTGTGACAGCTATCAAAATTGAAAGAGTTGCACATGCAACTCTTTCTCTGCACCTCTTATATATCAAAAGAGAGAAGGGAGGRAGGGAGAGAATCTTGTTAAAAGTTTAAAATGAGAATATAACTGCATTATGACAGATGTCCCCCAATGAGATGCTGAAAGTGAGATGACATATAACCCCAAACAAGGTTAATGAGATGCTGCTGCCTTCAAGCTTGTGGCCRTGGCAATGGCTGTTGGAGAAGAGAATATCTGTATGAAAACACTGGTTACTTCATAGTTGAGAGGGAGGGAGCTTTACGCCTCCACGCGTGGAATGATGTCCGGGCT
>BDUI01049232.1:0-13318 GCA_002335545.1 Apodemus speciosus | reverse complement strand
AGTAAGCTAGGGCTATGAAGATAGCTAAATTGGCAAAGTACTTGCCTCTCATGCATGAGGACATGAGTTTGACATTCATATCCCACATAACAGAAAACCATGGTAACTTATGCTTATAATCACAAAACTAGGAAGGCAGAGACAGGCAGACCCCTGAGCTTCATTGCTCAGGTTTCCTGGTCTATTTTCTGAACTCCAAACCACAGAAAGAGTCTGTCTCAAAGATCAAAGTAGATAGCTCCTTAAAAATGACATCCGAAGTTTGCTTTGGCTTTTGCACTCATAGGTACACAATACACATGCATATATGTACACATATGTATATGCACACACAAATACACCTACACATGCATGCACATACATATCCAAATACTTATATACATACACACATAAATTAAGTAATAAAAGAATTTCTATAGAGAATCAACCCTAATACAACAGCTAAAAATGAATATGTAATATCTTCTTTAGTTGATATGTTTGGGTATTTTAATGATAGTTTAATACATCTCAACTTCTTACATATTAGTATAGAAGTCCAGAATCTTGAGATGATATGCCCTCATTTACATTACATGTGGATATTTTAGAAACATGAGACAGGAGACTATGCTACAAATGTAGTGTGTGTGTGTGTGTGTGTGTGTGTGTGTATGCGTGTGCACGCGTGCACATGTGTGCATGTCTGTGTGCACTGGCAGATCAGGAAGAGGAAATGGATAAGCTACAACAAAGACAAAACTCTTCCAGCAATTTTTCCTTTATCCAGTTGGTTTCCTTTGATTTCAAATCAGCATCCAAACTCTAGTTCTTTATATGTTGTAGATAATTTATTTCTAAAGTTTATTTCTTTTACATTTTTGGCACTGGGAAGTCCAAGATAGGGAATGGACTTAGCACTATTGAACGCCCTCTTGGAAGTACTGTTAACAACTAAGTGTGGTAGATTGAATTTCCCTTATTTTATAATGCTGTCATTCCCATCATGGGTGAGCCACTGTCATGAGGTCATTTGGAGGTCACAGTTACCTCCAAATATCATTAACATACAAATCCAAGGATTCATAGTTTAGTATTTGACTAGTTCTTTAAGAATTCACTCTATGTAGATGATGTATTTTGAGCATATTATCTTCCACTTCTCCCTATTACTCTTCGATTTACCATTCTACCATCTATCTGAACTTCATATACTTTCTTTCTATAAACCACTTAGTCCAGTTTGTGATGCCCACATATAAATGAATGCGGTCATCTATGGGTAGATAGATCAGGGGCCACACCCTCAAAGAAAACTATTACTCCACTAGTAACTGTCACTGTAAATGAATATTCGCTAATGGTAGGGRCCCAAGCACTTTTATGTTTTACTTCCTGGAATATGAATTGACTTCATTTATATGAAGATTTTCACTGAAACCTACACTTGCTATGAGTTCGTGAGGGCAGCAGTACTGTCATGTTCAGAAGATCCTCTATCTCTCTGATTTCTTATTCTTACATTATTCCCACCTATATTCTGTGATGTTCTTGGATCCTTGGCAGGAGGAGCTGTGGTAAAATACTCCACCCATACTCACTACACAATGACCAGTCATTAGTCTCTATGTAAACCTCCTACTCTACAAAGAAGCCTTTCTGATGAGTACTATGAAATCCATTAATTTATGGGTATAGAAATAAATATTTGGGAGGTGCTTTGATACTGCATACATTTAGCTAAACAATGGTAGTAGGTTCATCTCTAGGATTTATGAGACTATCAAATATGGACTCTTGGTCACATTTATGGTACCAGGTATGAATTTCATCCTTAAGAATGTGTTTTAAATCTAATTGTAGAACAGTTTGTTATTACAATAATACTATTGACATTATTCTATCCATGGATATGTCTTGCCTGTGTAGCCATTGTTTTAACCACAAAGTTCACAGATACATAATATTGTTGAAGTCTGCAAGGCACCTTTGTGTACTATTAAAATTTAGTCAGCCTGGAGGAAGCAATGGGGGCTGTGCTGTGTAGTTCTATGTCAACTCGGTACAAGCTATAATCTCTAAGAGGATGAAACCTCATTTGAGAAAATACATCAATAAGACTAAACTGCAGGCAAGCCTGTGGACCATTTATTAACTAGTGATAAATGTGGAATGGTCCATTCTGTTGGAAGTGGACCCATGCCAAGGCTGGTGTTCCTAGGTTCTGTAATAAAGGAGGCTGAGCAAGCCATGATGAGCAAGATAGTAAGTACAATGCCTCCATGGCCTCTTCATCAAATTCTTCTTCCAAGTTCCTGCCCTGTCGCAGTTCCTGCACTGATGTAGAAGTATAAGCCAAATAAACCCTTTCCTCCCAGGTTACTTTTGTCATAATATTACACAAAATGATATAACCCTAACTAAGACAGGTTCTTGCCATTAAGTTCTAGTGGGCAACTAAGTAATAGCTTACATTCTTTGGACTGTCTCTTCTATCTCATCTTACAGGGGGAAATAATGTTGGATGCTATAAAAGAGACATAATATTCTTGTTTACAAGAACCTTAAACAGATTCATATAATTTTGTGAGTTTATATATATATATATATATATATATGTGTGTGTGTGTGTGTGTGTGTGTGTACATAAATATATGAATATATATATGAAAAGAGCCATTCTATCTTCTACCTCTGGTTCTTAAGATAGACTCTATGATAGAAACAGTAATGTCTTATGGTCATTGATTCAGACAATACCCAATTCCTATATAGGGTAACATATTAGATTTTCAGGGATTAATACCTGGAGTCTGTTTAGACTATTGCAATACTGTACCACAATATTTACTCATGGTTTATGAGTTCTGACATATGATTAGTGAATGCCTTTGTGTAATGGTCCATCATTTTCCTACTCTCTCTGTGCAATGAATTTTTATGAGTGTTATTACAGCAGTGAAAACAATATTTATGTAGTGTGTGTGAGGGCAGACAGAACCTATGAACATAATATAAAACATATTTACCTTCAGCAAGGCTGTTTGACTCTATTGTTCCTAACAAATGTCCAAAGTATCAATAGTGGAGATTCATGCTAAGCCATCAACTGGGTCCTGTTATCCAGTAGGATTATGCAGACTTTGAGGCAGATTGATTGACTTGGATGTTCTTTACTAGAGAAAAAGCAAATCTTTTGTGATCACTGTCAATGATAAACTCTGTGATGTGGATTGCCTTCTTGTTTGTTATAGTTCTACCAGCAAGACTACTTAACATTAGTGATTCCTCTTCCCACCCTGTTTTCTGCTTTGTTCTTTGGGTCTTAGTCAAAGGAGAAATAGCATGTGCCCACATGTTCTGGATTAATAGCTCCTTTGATCAATGTTTCTGAAAATCACTGGAGCAGATAACCAGAAATCCACAGAGATTTTATTTGTATTGAAGGCAAATAAATCACCATTCTTAAGTTGTAAACCTACCTACCTACCCTGACTCAAATCTCAACATATATCTCTTATGTGAGATAGATACATGATTCTTCTTGTGCTGTGAATTGATATAGAGAATTAATGTAAATCATCTAAAAAATCTACTTTAGGACTATGAATATGTGGATATGCAAGTAATATACCCCCACACCTCCTAAGAAATCTTTACCACATCAATACACCTTTATGATACAATGTTAATAGATAAGTAAAACACAAGGGATTCCAAAGAAAAGTATAAATTAATCATATGGAGAAGAGATGTCTGATTTGCATCTTTACCATTATTGAAGATAAAGGGTAAAAATATCTTTGAGTGAAAATGCTGGTTTAAATTATTATGTTCCTGCCTATAAATATCAAAAACAAAATTATAAAAAATGAAATGCCCATAGCTACCTTCTGTGAAGAGTAAGCATGTGTTCTGTTAGCTTACTGAATGTTTGAGACATATATTTTTCAAGGTGATTTTAGAGAATTATGAACCAAGCAATAGAAAGTGTCAACTTTACGATTCTTTATTCCTTCTTTGCAAAAGAAAAGTCATATAACTTTCACTGGGTAAAGATAATATTCATACTCCGGGTGCCTTAGATCCAGAGCGTGAATTCAAATGGTAACACAGTCTCATCTTGTGAGAATTTATAGCCCAGTATGGATTAATACTTCCATCATTTCTCAAGACTCCACCCAGGCTTAACTTAAAGCCTCCGTATATTTTTCCAAAACAGATTCTCCTCTATTACCTACCTACCACACTGATCCTATTCTTACCTCTTATAATTGAGATATTTGCATCATTTTAAAGATCTTCCTTGAAATTAAAATTCTGAGAACCAGAATCAACTAACTATAGCTAAGAGCCATTAGAGACCAAATTTGCAAGTTTTGTGTGTGGAAAATCGAATTCCCAGTTGCATTTACTCTGCATTTATGCTCTGTAGCCCAGACAATTAGGAATCACATGAAACAAGCGACAGAGCCTCAAGGAATATAGCCATTATTTTCATGGCTTGCAGCTTTAATGTGGTTCCATAGAGCATTGAGAGAAGACAGGGATGCCATGGTATTTTAAAAGACACTGGAGATCCTTTCTGACTGTTCTTTGCACTAAGCTTAGAATACAGTTTCAGTATACACAGATTTGTTCTACAAACACCTTGCACACAGCAGCAAAATAAACGCAAGGTCTATACTATAGAAAAGGCTTGAGGAATGGTATAGGTTTATAAGATCATAGGCTATAAGGCATTTAAAATCAATACAGTCACATTGGTCATAGGAACTTGATACCCTTTCTTTACCTACTAGTACTTCCTTACTTTATTGTTCGCAGAATTGGAATACTATAGATACAGGGTGATATACTAAAAGGAGATGTACAAATTTGGATTTGGTACCAAATGGTCTTTTATTAGCTGTATGAGTTTGTCTTACTTAATATTTTATCAGAAATATTTTCCATGTAAATCTTCAAGTTTATCAGCAAATGTTTATAATTCCACTTTTAATCAACTTAGGAATACTTTTATGCCTACCATTATTGTATCTATATAAAATTTTCCATGATAAACTTACTTCAATCTTAACATGTTTTTCTACATTTTTCTACAATTTTATCAGAAATATTTTCCACATAAATCTTTGATTCTATCATAAAATATTTCTATCCCATGTTTCAATTAATTTAGCAATGTTTTACATGTCTACCACTTTACTCCTTAATTTTCAATGAAAATTGTCAATTTTAACGTGTTTATCTGAAATATTTTCCATGTAAGTCTTTAATTTCATCATAAGTGTTTTTACTTCCCTTTAAAAAATAAGATAAAATAATAAAAAAAGAAGAAAAAAGATGGTTCCACGCTGATCTGAAGCTATTCTTGGCAGACATCAATATTTCTAGAGTCTGCATTAAAAACTGTACTTCACCTTAAGAGAATTATGCATAAATGCTGACCTTGATACACAAGGCCCAATGTGCATTTTTTTCATTTTTATTGGTTGTTTTATGTATTTACATTTTAAATGTTATCTTCCTTCCCAGTTTCCCCTCCACAAATCTCCCATCCCCCCTACCCCTGCCTCTATGAGGGTGCTCCCCCACCCACCTACCCACTCCTGCCTCAGCACTCAAGCATTCCCCTACCCTGTGTTATTGAGCCTCCACAGGACCAAGGGGCTCCCCTCCCCTCCCAGAAATGCCCAATAAGGTAATCTTCTGCTACATATCCAGCTGGAGCCATGGGTCATTCCCCCATGTGTACTCTTTGGTTGGTGGTTTAGTCCCTGGGATCTCTGGTTGGTTGAAATTGTTGTTCTTCCTATGGGGTTGCAAACCCCTTCAGTTCCCCTAACTTCTCCTCTGGGTTCCCACGCTCAGTCTGATGTTTGGGGGATTACATCCTCAGAGCCTGACCAATACTGACGTGGATGTATGCAGCCAATGTGAATTTTTTCTTTAAACCTTGGAGGAAGTTCCATGATCCCCAATTCCTATATTCTGCATGCCTATGAAATCAGCTCCTCAAGGATGATGTCAAGTTCTTCTGCCCACTTAATACGTCACAGTGTCAGTTGGAACATGGTTGTAGCCTCTGAGTGCCTGAATGGCTGACTGTAGAAAAACTTTCCTATGATGTCATTTTTAACAAGGCATCCCCATGGCTCTCTTCCCCCTACCCCTGCACTTTCTTTTAAATCATTATTGAAATTAAATTAAAATATAATTATATCATTTCCCTTTTCATTTCCTGCCTCTAAACATGCATGTATATACCATGCCTTTTCTGAAAGTCATGGCCACTATATACAAATCTTCTCAACCCATATAATATTACATGTATATATATGATTTCAGGTCTGTTCACTTTATAATGGATTTGTGTACTCTTCCCTGGGAAAGATTATTATCTCTGCTTGCCACATCCTTTAGTTCACTGTAGCTCTTTGTCTACATTTGGCGCTGAGATTCTTTATTTTTGTGTTAGCGGGTATGTTGATGCTGTCTTGTTTAATTCTTGTTTTGGGGAGTCATATTGTTGAGACTTCATGGATATACCTTCCCTGGTACTTCTAAGAGATATAATCACAGCACACATCCTGTTCCTCTAATTTTTACAATCAGACTTTGTATTTTCCACTGTGTTCCCCGAGCCTTTGGGTGCTGGAGTTGTGTTGTCAATGGATCAGTTAGGGCTTGGCATCACTCTATGTTCTCTACATAATGTTTGGGTTTCTGTAATGGTTTTCATCTGTTACAAAGAGTTTCTTTGTCTTGAGGGATGAGTGTTACAATTACCTGCATGTCTAATTATAAATATTTAGAACACCAGAATTCTGCTGGTTTAATGAAGTGGTAGTTATAGGTTCTCCTCCAAAATTCATGACCTCACTAGTCCTGGATATTTTCTTAGTTTTCCAGTGTCATTCATGGTTTTCCTCTTGCTGAGCAGGTCTTATATTACTTAGAGAGCTGATGATTTCCACTAAGATGTGAATGCCATGATTTCCTGCTTAGAGTTATTTGCCATGGTGGTTATTTTTACATTTCATAGTCACTCTAGCTAAGTAGGACTACTAGTTGCTTCCCCCCCCCCCTTGGAAGCTTGCATGTTCTTATACCATGAAAGTTAGTACTGATGGACGAAGCTTTTGGTCACATCTATTTCTGTTCTTCTAGGTCCTGTGTCCAAAGCAAAAGGTGTCTCCAACAATAGGGACTTACTTTAAACCTGTAGGATACAGACAATGGCAATAAAAGTAACCTATAATGTTTCAGTAGTTTTCTGTACTCCCCCGACATCAAATCAAAAAATAGCTTCTTGTGCCTGTTGTTTGGGTTTTTGTTAGGGAGGATGTGGCTCTTAGGGGTAACCATGGCCAATCCAGGTGGGGGATTTTTTTTAAAGTTTCTATTTAAATAGGAACACATAGATGTACTATATGTATTTTTAGGAAAATAGATGATATGATCCCACATTAGTTTTCAGACATTTTTACTATTTTATCCTCTAAACTTCTACTGCTTTGTTGCTTTCCTTCTTCCTCCCAAATAAGCAGACACCCATTTTCCCATTTCTTCCCTCAGATTATTTTTACTTTGCTATTCCTCTTTTCCATTGCTCCTCTTCATAATCTTCCCCCTTTCGTTTCCTAATCTTTGCAGTTACTTCAGGTTGCATACCCATTTCGGACAATTTGGACCTAGGAAACTCAGATGAGAGAGAACACATGGCATTTGTCTTTCTTGGTCCAGGTTATATAAACTTACCCAGTATGTTTGCTTTATTTACCTGCAAATTTTATGATTTCACATTTTCTTTACAGATAAAGAACATTCCGTTGTGTATATGTACCACATTTTCACCAATCATTTGCCAGTTAAAGGACATATATGTTGTTATCATTTCCTATCTATTATGACCAGAGCAGTAACAAACATGGCTAAGCAAGTATCTGTAGAGGAGAATGTCAAGTCTATATGCTGAGGACTGAGATAATTACGTCACATGGTAGACTTACGTTTCTCTTTTTAAGGGTTCTCCACAGTGAATTTCAGAGTGGCTGGGTCAGTATGCAATTTCACTGAAGGAGTCTGCTTTCCTCACATCATTTCTGGCATTGTTGATTGTTTTGTTGATCTTTGCCATTCTGACTGAGGTAAAATCAAAATCTCAATATTGTTTTGATTTGAATTTCTGTAATTACTAGAGACAATGGATGAACACTTTTTGAGATATTTCTTACCTATTTTTATTTCTTCTTTTGAGAATTCTGTCCAGTTCCATTGCTCATTTTCGAATGGATCTTTTTTCTCTTTAAGGAACTCTGTTTTTCAGTAAAATATTTCTAAATAAGTGCATTTTCACATTCTGGAATCTTCAATTGAAGGAGCCATGCCAACAGGAAACTGTCCTATTGTCACAGTGGGAATTGTGTAGTAGTTTTAAGTGGTGCCAATCTCTTTAACAAGTGACACTGTTTTTCAAAAGTTGCTTTGAGACTTTAAATGGGCTAATCCTCCTTTTTTTTTATCCAAGCTGCATATTTTAATAATCCATTTAGTTCTTCTTTGCACTCCTTGTTCTCACTTTAACTGCAGCTAAAAGCAATCTGTAGTGACTGTTATATCTTGAGTATTATACTGTCTTGAAATGTCTTTAAACAAATCAGTCAATTTCTTTTGCCTTTAGCATCACTCAGAATTTTATATGACATAATACAGAGATTTCTTGTCAAAATATACTATTAATGATTTCTAATCAAAGTCCCAATGGAGCCATTGCTCTCATTTTTATTGGTTATGTTTACCTTTCAAATGTTGTCCCCTTTCCTGATATTTCCCTCTTCAAGTACCCAATCCCATACCCCCTTTCCCTGCCTTTATGATGGTGCTAGCCCCACCCAACCATCCGCTCCCACCTCACCACCCTGCTATTCTGGAGCATCAAGCCTCCATGGGACCAAGGGCCTCCCCTCCCATTGATGCCAGATAAAGCAATCCTCCGCTACATCTGTGACTAGAGATATGGGGTCCGTACATGTGTGTTCTTTGGTTGGTGGTTTAGTCCCTGGGAGCTCGGGGGTCCAGTTAGTGGAAATTGTTTTTCTTCCTATGGGGTTGCAATCTCCTTCAGCTCCTTCAGTCCTTCCCCTAACATTTCCCTTGGAGTCCCCGTGCACAATTCAATGGTTGACTGCATGTTGCTCTCTTCTTAAACCTAATGTATATAATCTTTAATGTGTAGATTTACATCAATACTCTGGTTACTGGAACTCATGCATGAATGAGCCAATAATATTCACTCATAGCAGTTCAAAGGATTCTGTAATCTGAATGTCCAAGTACTTTCACTTTTGTCTTATAAACCATCACCAAGCAGTGCAGTTCTCTGGTATCGATATTCCTTTTAGTTATGTTTCTCATCACCGTGGCAATATACGAGAAAGAGATTAAGGAAGGAAATATTTGTTTTGATTCATGATCTCAGATAGACTTTAGTCTATTATGTAAGGAATGAAAACTGGAGCAGTTCATCCCATGGTGATAGGATCATACAGTGGCAGAACTTTCTAATATCATAACTGATCAGAAAGCACAAAACAAATATTAGCGCCAAGAGTGGTATACCATTTAAAGTCACACTCCTATTGACCTACCTCCACCAGGCTGCCCCATCTCAAAACACATTCACACCCTTCAAAACAGTGCAAGAAGCTCCAGGCCACATACTTGACAAAACAGTCTGCATGGAACATTTCCCATCCAAACCGTACCAAGTAGTATCTACAGTTTCTCTTCAGCCAAAAGTCCAGGCTAGGCTAGGATTTTATCTGGTTAGGCCAAAGAATGAGTAAAATTTCTATAATAGTGAACACATAATTTTGTTTTTATATATCTATTGTACAAAGTGATGGTTTTACTAAGACAATTTTGTGTATGTCTATGACAAATTTTGAAGCTATTAACCCCCCTTAGCCCTCTTCTGTTCTTCCTTCCTTTTGCCTTGTTCCTTTTCTCTTCTCTAATATTGTCTCTCATACATTTAAATTTCATGTAGTTTTTATTCACATGAAGATATAGGCAATAATTATGTATCTGAGTTTGGATTCTTTCTTAACCTAATATTCTTCCATTTTTTTCATTTTCCTTCAAATATTTGTGCCAACATCATTTGGTTTTTCTTACTACTGTTATTCAGAATGGTTTCAAATCAGGTTTTAAGCTACATCCAACGTTGTTCTCATCATTCAGGATTGTACTGCTATTCAGTGCCTTTATGTTTCTACATTTTAGAATTGATTTTCTAGTTTTATGAAGAATGGTATTGTTATTGGAAAGATTTCAATCTGGCTCTGAATACTTTACCAATTTAACGCACTGAAATACATTTACACAAGTCTTATTTCAATACACAAATTGAAATAAAATTATGAAGGAACATAAGATGATATTTATCATATACTATTATACTATTACTTGTTAATTCACAATAATAAGCAGACATAATAGGAAGGGTAAGGAAAAAAGGAATCTGGCTCTGCTAGACATTGCAAGAGATACAAGTCTAACAGCACTTCATAGTAGTATGTAAAAATGAGTAAATAAACAAAAATTAGTATTCATTATATATCCTTATAATAAACTAAGTATACACATAGTCAAAGGTGTATATTGTAGACATTCAACAACTACCTATTTACTATTTGAATAAAAATTGAAGGAGGTGTCTATCGTCAAGCAGTAGGAAATAAAATGATATGGAAATTTTCTTTTCTATAATCTTACATATTTTTATCAATCTTACATATATTTTATCATAAACATTGTAATAACTTTATAAAACAGGTATAATTTATCTTCATTTTCTTAATGAAGAAACAAAATCCAAGAGATTTTAATAAAATAGAACAAACAGACAAGTCACAAGTGTGAAAGCCATGATTTGAACTCTGGATTTTCTGCCCCACCCCAAGTACCTATTATACTCATGTAATAATGTACAAGATGATTTCAAAGATACAAACCAATACACATCTTAGCAAGATCAGACTGGAGGTGTACAGGAAAACAGGAGTAGGAAGACAATGTTCTATGCTATGGTTTTCAATTTTTGACATTTTGCAAATGTTCATGCCTATAAGTTAAGCACTCTTGTTGCTTCAAATCTAACAATGACATCGTTGTTCTTCCCATGGGGCTGTAAACCCCTTCAGCTCCTCTGGACCACCCTCCAACTCCTCCATTGGGTACCCCACACCCAGACCAATGGTTGGCTGCTAGCATCTGCCTCTGTATGTGTAAGGCTCTGGCAGGGCCCCTCTGGAGACAACCATAGCATGCTCTTTTTGGTATGTACTTCTGGATGAATCCCCAGGTAGGGAAGTCTCTGGGTGACCTTGGCCACCCAGATGCCCAAGGACTCCCAGGGACTAAACCATCAACCAAGGGGTACACATGGTTCCAGCCAAAAGCGTGGCAGAGGAATGCCTTGTCGGGCATCAGTGGGAGGAGTGGTCCTTGGTCAGGTGAAGGCTCAATAGTGTCCCCAAGAGAGGGAAATCAAGGGGGGGAGGTGGGAGTGGGTCGGGTGGAGGGGCATATACATTGGAGGCAGGGAGTGAGAATGAGTTGGGGGTTTTCAGGGAGGGGGGAACCGGGAAAGTTTTTACCATTTGAAATGTAAAAGAAGATTATATTCAATAAAAAAATCTAACAATGAGAGGTAGCCAGATATAGAAATCTAGACACACATATAAAAGACAAACATATACTCTCAGCATGGACTAAGGTGATAGTATGTTTACCGTTACTTTTGGAATCAATAACAGATCTTTCTTTATACTCAGATTTTTTTTTTTCAGAAATAAATCTAGAGAGGCAAAGCAAGTCTCCTGAACATAAATACCAGGGCAATGTGCATACTGCCTCTAGCCAGAATAAAAAAAGCAGAACTATTTAAAGGTTTGAAAGAGTACAGTCTTACTCCAGCTAGCAGCAAGGATCATTTGATAGTGAACCAATCTTTCTGTTTCTAACTATCCCATCATACAAGTTTTAACAATGCCTTTCAGCTACAATTCCTCAGAAGGAATACTGGAAGATAGTCTCTGTCTCTCTGTCTCTCTGTCTCTCTGTCTCTCTGTCTCTTTGTCACTCTCTCTCCCCTCTCTCGCCTCTCTCTCCCATTCACCTCTATTTCGCAAACAATCCATTACTCATAATTCGTATGTGTTTCTGTTGTCATTATCCCAAAGAATAGCAAACATTTTTGAGTATATAGTGCTTACCAAGTTCTACAATACTTGATTTACAAATAATACATGTATGTGGATACACATATGTGTATATAATGATAATTATTGGAAAAAGAGCAAAAATTAGAAGGAGAACAAGGAAGGATATATTAGAGGGTTTCTAGGGAGGAAAGGGAAGAGAGAAATGATGTAATTGTATTATGATCTCAAAATAGAAATAATTAAAATATGAAAGATTTCAACAACGCTACTAATGTGCCATTTTTAATCATTCTCATTGTGTTGGGAGGGGGGACTTAAAAACTGAAAAATCGTACTTGAGGTCCCATAATTGCTTAGTCAAGAAATATATTCTCCCACCATGACTGCTATTAGGCATTGGTACCTCGTGCATTGGCCTCAAACCTTGGAGGATGACAATGACTTAGAAGACTTTCCGTGTCTCTTACTTGTCCATATCCTTCAACAGTGATTTTTGGCAGCAGATGATGGCAGCCAAAAATAAATAAATAAATAAATAAAAAGCTAAGATCAAGGTTGTTTAACATTTGCATTCACTTATTATCTGAAATATACAGTGACTAGCTGACAGAGATGCTTTCTAAAGATGGTTTACTGTATATCATGGTCTGTTTTTATCTTTGTAAAGGATGAATGATCAATCCTGATGCTTGCCCTCTAGGTGCCTACAATTTAGACAAATGATAGTGGCATGTATATATAGTTGAACTGCACCATCAAATTGTGAGAAAATCAGATAAATGTGATCTCAAATACACATCTCTAAAGCAAAGAAAGAGCATTTTGTATCGCCTGGAGGATAGGTTAAAAATCGTGTGAGAGAGGTTTATAAGTTTCAAGTTCGAAATATCATCTGTTTGGAAAGATGATGCCCAGGGATATTTTGCACTATTTTTTACTGCATGGAGTTGGTCAACTGCAGAACCCACTTGACAAACATGAAACAATGAAAGAAACAAGGAACAGATGTAAGAAATCTTGACATTGCTCACATTGAAGGAAGACTTAGAAAAAAATTAAAACCTGAATATGCATACACATTGGATTTCACTGCTAAATAGGATCTT
>BDUI01049231.1:0-10229 GCA_002335545.1 Apodemus speciosus | reverse complement strand
TGGATGTTTTGGGTTACAAGCTTTTTGCATTTTGCATTTTCTTTGATTGTTGAGCCAATGGTTTCTATGGTATCTTCGGCATCTGAGATCTGTCTTCTATCTCTTGTATTCTGTTGTTGATGTTTGCATCTATGGCCCCAGATTTCTTCCCAAGGCTTTCTATCTCCAAAGTTGTCTCCATTTGGATTTTTAGTTGTTTCTACTTCTGTTTTTAGATCCTGGATGGTTTTGTTGAGTTCCTTCACTTGCTTGTTTGTGTTTTCCTGTAGTTCTTTAAGAGATTTTTGAGATTCCTCTTTCATGACTTCTGCCTGGTGTCCCAGTTCTCCTGTATTTCTTTAAGTGATTTTTGCATTTCCTCTTTATTGGTTTCTATCTTTTGACTCATATTCTCCTGAATTTCTTTAAATGATTTTTATATTTCCCTTGTAAGGGCTTCTAACTTTTTATTCCTTTTCTCCTTTTTTTTTAAGTGATTTATGCATGTCCTTCTTGTGTTCCTCTAACAGCATCATGACCAGTGATTTTAAATCCAAATATTGTTTTTTCTGGTGTGTTGGGGGTATCCAGGACTTGCTGTTGTTGGAGAATTGGGTTCAGATATTGCCATATTGCCTTGATTTCTGTTAGTAATGTTCCTATGTTTGCCTTTTGCCATCTAGTTATCTCTGGTGTTAGTTGGTCAGCTGTCACTGGCTGGAGCTTGAACCCCCTGTGTTCCCGAAAGGCTCTTTCTGCACCACTGGATAACTGGGTTTCCCCTGGAACAGATTGCTGATGCTCTGCCCTCCTCTTGGGTTTTGTTGGAGCTCTTGTGTATCTTGCCCCAAGCAATGTTATACTCAGGTTGTCTCTGTGAACCTGTTGCTGTTTGTCTGCTTAGTTAGGGAGCAAAGATGGAGGAGGGGAGCTCCTCCAAGTGCTGACCACCCCGCAGGGCACAGGACCCACACCAGGCTGGCACACACATGATCCACTGCTTTGCTCAGGTCCTGTGCGAAGGTAGCCGCCCAGTGGTCTGTGTCCCCAGAGGTCTTAAACTCAGGATATCTCAGAACCTGGGGCCACTTGTCCCGTCCGACTGGGAGCAAAGATGGTGGTGGGGGCACCCCTCAATTGCTGTCTGCCCCACAGGGCACAGGACCTACCCTGGGTGGCACACAGACAAACTACCACTCTGTTCAGGTCTTGTGCACAGGTTGCTGCCCAGGGGTCTGTATTCGGGATATCTCAGAACCTGGGGCTGCTCGTACTGTCTGCCAGGATGGTGGCAGGGGCCCAGATTTCTTCATCCAATATTTTTGATTTTCATTTATAGAAGAGAGTAATAAAAAAGTTGCCTGATAACTAGTAGAGCAAGATAGTGGTATCATCAAGCTGACAGAAGATAAGCATATATATTCAAAATCAATGCTGGATAAGAATATATCTTTTCTAATTCTTTTTATTGGACATTTCATGTATTTATATTTCAACTGTCATCTCCCTTCCAGGTTTCGCCTCTGCAACCCCCCTATCCCACCCCTTTCCTCTTGCTTCTATTAGGGTGCTTCCCCATGCACCCACCCACTCCAATCTCATAATCCTAGCATTCCCCTACACTGGGGCATCAGCCTTCACAGGACCAAGTGCCTCTCCTCCCTTTGATACCAGATAAGGTCATCCTCTGCTACATATGCAGCTGGAGCCATGGGTCCTATTTGGTTGATGGTTTAGTTTCTGGGAACTCTAGGGGATCTGGTTGGTTGATCTTATTGTTCTTCTTGTGGGTTGCAAACCCCCTCAGCTCCTCCAGTCCTTGCCCCAACTCCTTCATTGGGGGTCACCATGCTGAGTCTGATGGTTGGCTACCAGCATCCACATCTGTATTGGTGATCTCTGGCAGAGCCTCTCATGGGACAGCTGTACCAGGCTTCTGTCAGTAGGCACTTCTTGGCATCAACAATAGTGTCTGGGTTTGGTGTCTGCACATGGGATGGTGTCTTATTTAGGGTTTTACTGCTATGAACAGACACCATGACCAATGCAAGTTTTATAAAAGACAACATTTAATTGGGGTTGGCTTACAGGCTCAGAGGTCCAATCCATTGTCATCAAGGCAGAAACATGGCAGCATCCAGGCAGGCATGGTGCAGGAGGAGCTAAGAATTATTCATCTTCATCTGAAGGCAGCTAGTGGAAGATTGACTTCCAGGCAACTAGGGTGAAGGTCTTAAGCCCACACCCACAGTAACACACCTACTCCAACAAGGACACACCTCCTAATAGGCTCACTCTCTATGCCAATCATATACAAACCATCACAGATGGATCCCCAGGTGGGGCAGTCTCTGGATGGCCTTTCCTTCAGTCTCTGTTCTACTCTTTGTCCCTGTATTTCCTTTAGACAGGAGCAATTCTGGGTTAAAATTTTGGAGATAAGTGGGTGGCCCCATCTGTCAGCCAGGGGCCTTGCCTAACCTCTGTATATGGTTTCTATAGCTTCTCCCTCCCTTTTGCTGGGCATTTCAGCTAATGTCATCTCAGATGGGTCCTGGGAGCCTCTTGCTTTCCTGGCATCTGGGACTTTCTGGTGGCTACCACCATTTCTCCATCACCCATTGCTACATACCTCTTTTCAATTTCCTGACCCTCTATATATCACCCCTGTTTCCCCTCTTACCTGATCATGCCCCCCAAGACATTAAATTTACACAAAAAAGCCAAAACATCCAGTTACTCCTCACCAAAGCTCTGTGAGTTTTGCATGGAAAGCAAATAAGCGTTGTCTGAGCGTTGCTCTTTACTTGATATCCACCATTAGCTTATGCAAATGACAGCACTGGAGTAGATAATGTCTAGATGTCTTTCAACTTAAAAAGCTGACTTGATTGTATTAAAAAAATACAGCAAAGTGAAGTGAGATAACTCTGAGAAAGAAATATAGGACAGATAAATGAAAAGTTCTGCATTTGGGTCCAGAAAGCAAAATATACAGAAAAAAATTGTGGACAATGTCAATTACAATTGAATAGTAAAATTGAAGGGCAATAATTTTTTGGACTATAAAATCATGAGGATATACTATATTGTATATCCACTTAAAACATTAATCAGAAGCCCTCTAGACTTCCCTTCCCCCACCCATTCTCCCTGCTGGCTGAGCCCTCTGTGCCAAGCCAAGCTGCCCTGAGTAGCCTGCTAGCCCAGAAGGAACTCTGTTCTCCTCCTATGTCTCCTGTACCTCCATGAGCCTCTTGAACTGTACAGGTAAGATTCAGAAAGCCAAGTTCCTGGCTTTCTGAGCCCTTTGGGGGAAACCAAGCTCCCCTGAGCAGCATGTCATCCCAGGGTGATATCTATTCTCCTGACATCTCTCTGCCCACCTTCATCAGACCTGAGATTACTGAACCATACAGAACTGAATGTCCAGAATCAGACAGTCCAAGAATAACCATCAGAAGCCTGAAATACTAGGAACRTTGAGGTTCACCCCTTTTGAATATCAAATACAACAAGACTACACAAGGACTAAAACCCTCCAGATGGCTAAAGGCCCTTAAAAGAGCAAAATCAACAAAATCTAGGGTAATAGGACAACTCCAAAGTACAGCTACTCCACTACAGCAAGCCCTGGATATTCCAACACAACCTAAACACACAAAGAAAATGACATTAAATCCAATTTTAAAAGATGATAGAGTCCTTAAAAGAGGAAATAAATAAACCCCTTAAAGAAATACAGGAAAGTACAATCAAACAGATAGAGGTCTTTAAAGAAGGAACTAATCCTTTAAAGACACACAAGAAAATACAATTAAACAGAACAAAGAAATAAATAAAACTGTACAAGACCTGAAAGTTGAAATAAAAGAAATAAAGAAAACACAATCAGAGGAAACCCTAGAGATAGAAAGACAAAGAAAGAGAATAGGAACAACAGATGCAAGCATCACCAATAGAATATAGAAGATGGAAAAGAGAATCTCAGGCATAGAAGATATCATAGAGGAAACTGACATATATATATATATATATATATATATATATATATCATCCAAAGAAAATATTAAATCAAAAAAAAATCATGAAACAAAATATCCAGAAAATCTGGGATACCATAAAAAGAATAGGAATAGAAGAAGGTGAAGAGTCCCAGCTCCAAGGCCCAGAAAATATTTCAACAATATTATAGAAGAAAACTTTCCTAACCCAAAGAAAGAGGTGCCTAGAAACATACAAGAAGCATATAGAACACCAATTAGACTGGACCAAAAACAAAAATCTTGCCAGGACATAATAATCAAAACACAAAATCTACAGAACATAGAAAAAAATGTTAAAAGAGGCAAGGGGAAAAGGCCAGGTAACATACAAAGGCCAAATTATCAGAATTACAGCTGACTTCTCAACAGAGACTCTAAAAATTAGAAGGGCCTGGAAAGATATCTTGCAACCTCTAAAATTCCACAAGTGCCAAGCCAGTCTACTATACTCAGCAAAACTCGCAATCACTGTAGATGGAGGAAACAATATATTTCAAGACAAATCCAAACTCCAYCAATATCTATTCAGAAATCCAGTCCTACTGAAAATACTGGAAAGAAAATTCCAACCCAAGAAGTAAAACTACATCATAAAGAACACAGAAAATAAGTGTTCTGTACTAGGAAAATAAGGAAATCACACACACACACACACACACACACACACACACACACACACACACACAAATACCACCAACATAAAAATAACAGGAAATAACAATCACTGGTCATTAATATCTCTCAATATCAATGGAGTCAATTTCCCAATAAAAAGACACAGGCTTAGAGAATGAATGTGAAAATCGGATCCATTCATCATTCTGCTGCATACAAGAAACATATCTCAGCCAAAAAGAGAAACATTACCTCAGAGTAAATGTCTAGAAAAAAGTTTTCCAACCAGATGGATCCAAGCTGGAGTAGCCATCCTAATATTTAATAAAATAGACTTTCAAACAAAATTAATCAAAAGTGACAAGGAAGAACAGGACATACTCATCAAAAAAATATCTAGCAAGTTGATATCTCAATTATGAACAACTATTCCCCCTAAACAAGTGTACCCATATTTGTAAAGGACACATTGCTAAGGCTTAAATCAGATATAGAACCTCACACATTAATAGTGGGAGGCTTTACCACCCAACTCTCTTACCTATTGACAGGACATCCAGACCAAAACTAATCAGAGAAACAATGGAACTAATAGACATTATGAATCAAATGGACCTAACAGACATCTATAGAATATTTTTTGTCAAACACAAAAGAATACATCTCTTCTCAGCACCTCATAGATCTTTCTCCAAAACTGAACATATAGTTGGCCACAAATCAAGCCTGAAGAAATATGAAACAGTTGGAATAATGCCTTGTAYATTATCAGACCACCATGGATTAAAGCTTGACTTCAGCAACAGAAACACCAGAAAGCTTATACACTCATGGAAATTGAACAACTCTCTACTCAATGATCTCTTTCAGAAAAGAGATAAAGAAAGAAAAGATTTTCTAGAATTCAATGAATGTGAAGGCATAACATGCCCAATTTCATGCTACACAATGAAAGAAGTGATAAGAGGAAAGTTCAGAGTACTAAGTGCTTCAATAAAGAAATAAGAGAATTCTCATACTAGCAATTGAAAAGTATAGTTGAACGCTCTAGGGGGAAAAAAGGAGAAGCAAGCACACCAAAGAGGAATAGAAGGCAGGAAATTATCAAAATCAGGGGTGAAATCAATCAGTTAGAAACAAAGAAAACATAATCAACAAAACCAAGATCTGGTTCTTCGAGAAAATCAAAGATAGAAACCCCTTAGTCAAACTAACCAAGAGACAGAGACACAGTATACATATAAACAAAATCAGGAATGAACGGGAGACATAACTGACACTGAGAAACTTCAAAGAACATCAGGTCTTACTTTAAAAACCTGTATTTTACAAAAGTAAAAAATTTTAATGAAATTGATAATTTTCAAGAAAGATACCACTTACCCAAAGTTAATGAAGATCAGATAAAACATTTAAACACCCTAATAACCCCTAAAGAAATATAAGCAGTCATTAAACACCCCCTAAAAAATACAAAACAACCCCACAGCCAAAGGTTTTAGTGAAGAATTCTACGAGACTTTCAAAGAAGAGCTAACTCCAATACTACTCAATGTATTCCACAAAATAGAAACAGAAGGAGCACCATCAAACTCATTGTATGAAGCAACAATCACCCTGATACTTAAACCACACAAAGACYCAACAAAGAAAGAGAACTTTGGACAAATTTCTCATATAAACTTTGATGTAGAATATTCAATAAAATACTTACAAACTGAATCCAAGATCACATCAAAAAGATCATCCATCAAGATCAGGTAAGCTTCATCCCAGGGATACAGGGATGGTTCAATATAGAAAAATTCATCAATATGAAATACCATATAATCAAACTGGAAAAAATTACATAATTATCTCATTAGATGCTGAACAAGCCTTTGATAAAATCCAACTTTCCCCTGTATTAAAGGTATTAGAAAAATCAGGATTAGAGGGCACATATGCAAACATAATCAAAGCAATATACACCAAGCCAATAGTTGATATCAAACTGGAGAGAAACTTAAAGCATTTCCATTATAATCATGGACAAGACAAAGCTGTCCACTATAGTCAATATAGTACTTGAAATTGTAGTCAAAGCAATAAGACAACTAAAGGAGATCGAGGGAATACAAATTGGAAAAGAAGTTAAAGTATTACTATTTTCAAATGATATGATACTGTACGTAAGCAACTCCACATATTCTACCAGAGAACTTTTACAGCTGATAAACAACTTCAGCAAAGTGGCTAAATACAATATTAACTCAAATAAATGAGTAGTTTTCCTTTATACAAATGATAAGTGGGCCAAGAAAGAAATTAAGGAACAACGTCCTTCACAACAATAACAAATAATATAAAATATCTTAGTGTAACTCTAACCAAACAAGTGAAAGATCCGTATAAAAAAACATTCAAATCCCTTAAGATAGAAATTTAAGAAGCTATTAGAAGTTGGGAAGATCTCCCATGCTCATAAATAGATAAGATTAAAATAGTGAAAATGGTCATCTTACCAAAAGTAATCAACATATCAAGTACCATTCCCTTCAAAATAACAACATTTTTTATAGACCTTGAAAGAGAAAATCTCAATTCCATATGAAAAACAAACAACAACAACAACAACAACAACAACAACAACAACAAAAACCACTGGATGGCCAAAACACTTCTGAACAATAAATGCACTTTTGGGGTAATCACCATCCCTGACCTCAAGATGTTCTTCAGAACAATAGTAATAAAAATGTAATTGTATTTGTACAGAAACTGACATGTTGATCAATGGATAGATGGAATAGAAGACCCAGATTTAAATTTGCATACCTATGGACACTTGATTTTTTTTTTTTTACAAAGGAGCCAAAACCATACAATGGAAAAATGAATGCATCTTCAACAAACGGTTCTGGATTAACTGGGTGTCTATAGGTAAAAGAATAAAAATAGATCCATACTTATTACCCTGCATAAAACATAAGTCCAAGTGGATCCAGGTCCTCAACATAAAACAGGATACATTAAATATCATAGAATAGAAAATGAGGAATACACTTGAACTCATTGGTACAAGCTCCTAAACAGGGCACCAATGACTCAGGCTCTAAGAACAACAATTGATAAATGGGACCTCATGGAACTGCAAAGTTTCTATAAGGCAAAGGACACTATCAAGAGGGCAAATCAGCATTCCACAGATTGGGAAATGATTTTCAGCAACCCTATATCTGATAGAAGACAAATATCCAAAGTTTATAAAGAAATCAAGAAGTTAGACACAGCCTGGTTTACCTTGGGCATGAACTCTGCAGCCAGTCCAGTAACACTCAGGAAGCAATACTTGCAGGTGGTCTAACATGCTCAGGATCATAGGATCAGAGGTGAGGAGGACTTAACATCTATCCCAACACCATCAGTAGGATCCAGGGACTTGGGAACCCTGCCCAACCAGTGGCATGGGTACCTTCCTGCCTGGGCTGGTTTACCTTGGGCACAAACTTTGCAGCCAGTCCCATAACACCCAGAGGAAGCTCCACTTCCAGGCACTCTAACACACCCAGGATCCCAGCATCCCAGGATCCCAGCATCCCAGGAGCTTGGTCACACCAGGATCTCAGGGCCCCAGAGGCAACTTTATGCCCAGGAACTCTGACATACTGAGAATCTCAGGACCACAGGATCTTAGAATCACAGGACCACGCTGGACTCTGAGGAGGTCTGATACAAACAGAATCACAGGAAGGACAATATCTAGTCAGATATATTGAGGAAAGGTTGCACCAGAGATAATCAGATGGTGGGAAGCAAGCCTAAGAATATAAGCAACAGAAAACAAGGTAATTTGGCATCATTAAAACCCAATTCTCCTACCATAACAAGTCCTGTATACACCATCACACTGGAAAAGCACAATTCAGATCTAAATTCACTTCTCATGATGATGATAAAGGATTTTAAGAAGGACATAAATAACTGTCTTAAAGAAATACAAGAAAATAAAGGTAAACAAGTAGAAGCCCTTAAAGAGGAAACACAAAAATCCCTTAAAGAACTACAGGAAAACACAAACAGGTGAAGGAATTAAACAAAACCAACCAGGATCTAAAAATAGAAGTAGGAAGTATAAAGAAACCACAAAGGGAGAAAACTCTAAAGACAGAAAATCTAGGAAAGAGATCAGGAGTCATAGACACAAGCACCACCAGCAGAATACAAGAGATAGAAGAGAGAATCTCAGGTGCAAAAGATACCATAGAAAACATTGACATAACCATCAAAAAAAAATGCAAAGGGGAAAAATGCTCCTAACACAAAACATCCAGRAAATACAGGGCACAATGAGAAGACCAAAGCTTAGGATAATAAATATAGAAGAGAGCAAAGAATCCCAACTTAAAGAGCCAGTAAATGTCAACAAAATTATAGAAGAGCATTTCCCTAACCTAAAGAAAAAAGAGATGCCTATGAACATACAAGAAGCCTACAGAACTCCAAATAGATTGTACCAGAACAGAAATATCTCCCACATAATAGTCAAAACACCAAGTGCACTAAACAAAGAAAGAATATTAAGAGCAGTAACAGAAAAGGGTCAAGTTACATATAAAGGCAGACCTTTCAGAATTACACCAGATTTCTCACCAGATACTAGGAAATCTAGAAGATCCTGTGCAGATGTCATACAGACCTTAAGAGGACATAAATGCCAGTCTAGGCTACTGTACCCAGCAAATCTTTCAATTACCATAGACTGAGAAAACAAGATATTCCATGACAAAACCAAGTTTATGCAATATCTTTCTACAAATCCAGCTCTACAAAGGATATTAGCTGGAAAATGCCAACACAAGGAGGGAAAATACACCCGAAAAAAGCAAGAAGTTAATCTTACAACAAACCCAAAAGAAGATAGCCACACAAACATAATTCCACCTCTACCAATGAAAATGGCAGGAAGCAACAATCACTTTTCCTTAATATGTCTTAATGTCAATGGACCCAATTCCCCAATAAAAAGACACAGACTAAGAGACTGGATACAGAAACAGGACCCTACATTTTGCTGCATACAGGAAAGCACTTCAGTGACAAAGATAGACACTCCCTCAGAGTAAAAGGTCGGAAAACAATTTTCTAAGCAAATGGTCTCACGAAACAAGCTGGAGCAGCCATTCAAATATCAATAAAATTGAGTTTCCTCCAAAAATTATCAAAAAAGATAAAGAAGGACACTTCATTTTGGTCAAAGAAAAAAATCTTCCAAGATGAACTCTCAATTCTGAACATCTATGCTTTAAATGCAAGGGCACCCATTTTCATAAAATAAACTTTACTAAAGCTCAAAGCACACATCACGCCCCACAAAATAATAGTGGGAGACTTCAACAACCCGCTCTCAACATTTGACAAATCGTGGAAACAGAAACTAAACAGAGACACAATGAAACTTACAGAAGTTATAAACCAAATGGATTTAAAAGATATTTGTAGAACATTTCATGCTTAAGCAAAAGAATATACCTTCTTCTCAGTACCTCATGGCACCTTCTCCAAAATTGACCATATACTCAGTCACAAAACAAAACTCAAAAGATATAA
>BDUI01049226.1:0-13225 GCA_002335545.1 Apodemus speciosus | reverse complement strand
TATACAAAGAACTCAAGAAGTTAGACTCCAGAGAACCAAATAACCCTATTCAAAAATGGGGTGCAGAGCTAAACTATTTTCACCTGAAGAACTTCAAATGGCTGAGAAGCACCTTAAGAAATGTTCAACATTATTGATATATTTTAGAAAGTTTTTACAGTAGTACCTTTCCATATAACCCTTCAAAATAGCCCTTAGTGTTAAAGGTGTTTCCCTCTCATCCCTCTCTTAATCTCTCCGCCATCCTCCTTGTTTTTCAATTCTCCTACTCTTGGCCATCCATCTCTTCATTACTATATGTTCTCTTTCCGGTAACAAGCAAGGATTTGTAAAACAGTCATTACACTAAAGAGTCATGGATAATTATGGAAGTGAGGAATCAAAATATCTTGGAAACTAGAGAGCCAGGGAGACTGCTGTCCTATTTCGTCTTCTGAAGAGGACATAGATATTCCTATAAACAAGTACTAGCTACAGATTAAGGGAGATTTCACAATTCCTTACTCCTATATAAACGGTTACATTCATGGTCTTGGTTGCTGTTTGTTTCCATTTTCTGTATTATCATTTCTCTCTCTTAATCATTTAAAGGGAATTGACAAAAATCCTAAGTGGTCAGTCCACAAAATATGCATATTAGAGCAGAACTAAATGGGCTCAGAAAATAATATATGTAATAAAAATAAATAAAATGTCATTAATTTGAGAAGGCATGTTGTGAGGTATTAAGGAGAATGGGGAATCAAATGATACAAATTAGTGTATTTCAGGTATATATATGCGTGTAATACTCAAATACAAATAAAATAAGAAATAAAATAACTCTCTCCTAGCTTGAAGACAAAACACTTAAAAGAAAATTGGATAAAATATTTTCCTAAATTTTTTACTGTATTTGGAGTTGCAGCATCTATTGGTATGCAGGTTTATTTCAAACATGTTCAGAGTGTTTAATATTTATTGTAGTTTCTATTTACATAAATTATATCTACTTTATAAGCTAATGAATAAATGACAACTTGACATCTTACACAGAATCAAAAGATAAATTGAAGTAAATGTGTGGTTTTGCTTTCCAGATGAAACTCAAGTATGGTAAATGAAATACAGAGCATTAAAATAAATACATAAACTCATACCCAACTCATCCTACATGATATGTGTTGTCCTGGATTAACACATAGTTTATTTTCATTATCTAATTGCTATTAAGCATTTTTTTGAGACACTTGAGTGCTAAAAATAAAGGTCATGACCCAAAGCTTATCTCAAAAGGTAATTTCTACATAGTATTAGAAGGAGCAGAAGAGGCATTATTTAAAACAATCTGCTTTCCCAAAATTTTAGAGGATAAACTCTTATAGTACATGCACATATAATGTAAGTATATATGTACATGCCATAAAGATATTTGTTACATACATTTATAAATAAATTTCCTGCACATATATTTTATTACATATATATATACATATGTATACATATATATTGTATTTATGTAAGAAAATTTATTCAATCTGTTTGATGAACTGAATAAAAATTTATTTTCTCAATCCATAATTCCTGTCATATAACTATTATCTGTAAATGACCAAAATACACTCTATCATTTTATCTAAATATCAGTGACATATTCTATTGTATATTGTATTAAGTATAATATTTTAAATAACCTTCAATTGTATATTACATTAAAGAGATCAGTTTCACTGTGGTATTTGGCATTTGCCTAGTATCCCAGACAGTATTGGCAATAGTATTTGGAGCAATATTTCCTAGTTCTTAAATTACTTCTAGTCTGATAGTTAAAACTAAACAACGACTGTTTTATATTTTGTTTTGCTTTTTATAAACATCTATAAGTGAATCTGACAAATAATATTATTCAATCTGTTAATAAATATCACATAATACTATGAAATATTTTCAAATAATATATCTTATATGTTGCTTCCAAAGGATAGAATATGAATTTATCTTTATCATTCTCTTGCATAACTTATGACAGTTCTAGAAGCAAATAAATGAAATATGTAATATTCCAAGGAGGTTAATAATTTTTATAGGAATATTCATATTAAATCATTAGGACTATAAAGGAAATGGAAAATGAAATTAGAACACATTGTGAAGTTAGTTGAAATGTTCAAACCATTTTTATTCTAAACATAATTAATTTTAGGTTAGCAAATTCTTTGTATCGTAGCATAGTTTTTCTGTTATTCTATAGTTTCCTTTCTCTGTTGATTTAATTTTATTATAAGGTTTTGGTTTTCTTCATGTATTCATTCAACATTTCATTTATCATTTTGAGGATGTGAAATTGTCATACATATTATAATTTAATCTGGATTCCTATAGACAATCATCATCAWCATCATCATCATCATCATCAGACAATGAGTGATTTCTGAGATGTAAAAGTCTTCAAACCACATAGAAATGTACTTAGTTATCAAATAGCTAAATGAAATAAATTCTTCTGTGTTGGATTCTCAGCACAAGAATCAACATGACCGTAATTTTAATCACAAAGACATAAAATTAGAATGTGATTGTACTCTTATAAGTCACTATTTTCTATTAAACTATGATTCAACGATTAATATGTAATCGAAAGTAATCGTGGGGTTCATTCAGTGAAAATAAAAGACACAACACACCAAACTGAACATTTTATTCAGCAATGCCTAGCACAGATGTGCTATGGTCTTGTAACAACAAATGATAGCATTATTTTCTACAAGGCTCCTAATTCCCTAGCAGGATATTTTTTCCAACGCACTTAATTCATTCAGGTCTAGGTATATTTTTGTAATTATCATTCTAATTATTAATTTCATTTTCTGTAGATGTTGGTAGTAGTAACATTGCAGAAAGGATATGCATGGGAATTTGAGCAATTTCATAATAATGAAATGCAAATTATTTCTATTTATTTTTAACTGGCATTGCTGTGATGCCTCCTTTCAAAGACAGATCATCCACTACTTACAGATGTATCATTGCATAATATATGTAGAATAAACACAAAATGTGTTTTACAATAGTTCTGTTATACATATTCACATTGCTATGTAACCTCACAAATAATTTATTTAAAAGCGAAGTGGGCTTTTGCTCATGTATCATCTAGAGCATAGCCTGAAAATAGTGGGAATCAGTGAATGAATCCAGCTATAAAAGCAAACACTGCTCCTGTAGACAAGTCATAGTGGAAATGGGCTACTAGGTAATATGTGTTGTGAATGACAACATCAAATGAGGATGTTGATAAGACAATTCCAGTTAATAACACATATATGGTTGTGTTTGTGTTCTTATGAGAAGTAGAAATTATGAGAATGGCGATGTTGTAATTAGTTATATTTTATGGCCCTCACACATACCTCATTGAATGATGTGCCCACCGGAAGCCAAGTACATGACCTATGATGCCTACTCTTTACTGAATGTGATTCCATCATGATAAACAATCTTCTCCTGAGTGATGTCTGTAAAAAAAGTTTATGAGAGAATTCTACTTTTATATAAGTATCTATTTATATAATAACACATTGCTTGAGCATGGTGAACACTCTTAGTGACCTTGGTGGTTAGGAGAAAAGAAATTATTCTAGTATGCCACAAACTGTCACTCCTCAATGAAAATCATTCCCTGGTCTAATGAGTGACTTCATGCCCATAATACAGGACTGAGAATTGCTTATGTTGGTAGTGTGCAGCATGTCATTGACATTCCTAATAAATAATAAAACATTTCTAGTGGCAATGCAATTTCATTATCCTTTCTATTATACTCTGTGACCACGTGCAAATTGAATTTCAAATTTAAAACCTACACTAGCCTATTGCAGTTTTAAAATTGAAGTTGAGTGACTCAGGTATAAACTTGAATTAATAAACATTTTACCGAGCAAATGTTAAATGCACAAACCAGAACTTAATTATTATCAATGAGGTAAAGTAGCCATGTAAAGAAAAAGATTAAAATAAATGAAAAATTATCTTCCACTCATAAGGAACTAAACTAATAAATTCTTTACAGTAGGCTATTCAGAGATTGCCATTCGATATCAGTAAAATTGCTTTAAATATTATATTGAATGCTACATAGAATCCTGCTCTTTGGTGCATAAAAAGCTATTTTTTCATCTCATTTTGAGTAATATTTCATCCTTTATCCAATTAGATCCAAGAGTTTATGTCATTCAAATAAACTAGTTGCATATATGAGTATCGGTACCTCAAGGAGACTATGCCCTCTTTGATTTATCAGGGAACCTTGTTAATTCAGAAGCAGGATTCATAAGTCACTTTGCTTAAAAGCCAAGCTGGGTATTTCATGAGAAGGGAAGTTGGATGCTGTACCTGTAAAAGTTTTAGTAAGTATCAACAAAATTCATTCTCTAAATGATTTCTAAGCATATTGCTAGACATAAAACACTTCTATTTGACTTTCTCACTATATAAACTTTGTAACTCATGAATTTCTTCTTAAGAAATTCATGGTAACTAGTTTTGTTACTCAATTATTTTTACTGATAGTATGATGTAATAGGCACTTAATTTATCCAAGGCTTATTTCTGAAATTTTCACTTGCTTAATGAATTTATTATTCACAGCAGAAGAAAAGGACATGTTCTTTCAAAATCTCTATCTAATCCTTAAGTAAATTCAGGTTTGTAGGAGGTACATTTTTATTTAAATTTTATTTTTTTACTTAGTCACTTTATATTCCAGTTACACTCTCCTACAGAAACCATCCTGCTCTTCCTCCCCTTCTTCTCTGAGCAGATGTCCCTTGCCTGGTGTGTCCCTTGCCTGGTGTATCCCCACCCTGGCACTTCAGAAAGTCTCTTAGATGTTAGGTGTTTTCTCTCCCCTTGAGGTCAGACAAGGCAGCCAAGCTAAAAGAATATATCCCACATGCAGACAATAGCTTTTGAGACAGCCCCTGCTCCAGTTTTTCAGGCCCCACATGAAGACCAAGCTACACATCTGCTACATATGAGCTTGGAGGCCTAGCTACTTTGAAATATGAAAGGGTAGAATGCAGAATACATCTCCTTTCAAATATGCCTATAATGTGTTACTTCAAGAAATTCATAAAGCATATAGTGTGTTTTGATCAATTCTTTCCAGTTCCGTCCCTCCCAAGTTTTTATACAACTCCCTTTGTATACCAACTCCCTAACCCCTAACCCTAGCCCTTMCCAACTTCATACTCTATAATTTTTTAATTAATTTTATTGTTTATTTTATTTACATTTCAAATGTTATCCCCTTCCCTGTTTCCCCTCCACAAACCCTCTATTTCATCCCCCTCCACCCTGCTTCTATGAAGGTGCTGCCCTCGTTGCCCATCCATTCCCTCCACACTACCCTAGCATTCCCTCAAGTTGGGTCATTGATTCTCCATATGATCAAGGACCTCCCCTCCAGTTAATGTCAGATAAGGCCATCCTCTCCTACATATGCAGCTGGAGCCATGGGTCCCTCCATGAGTACCCTTTGGTTGGTGGTTTAGTCCCTGGGAGACCTGGGGTGTCTGGTTGGTTGATATTGTTCTTCCTATGAGGTTGCAAATCCCTTCTGCTTCTTCTGAATTGACTCCTCCTGACTCCTCCATTGGGGTCACAGTGCTCAGTCAGATGGTTGACTACAAGCATCCGCATCTGTTTTGGTCAGCCTCTGGCAGAACCTCTCAGGGGAGCAGCTATAGCAGGCTCCTGGCAGTAAGCACTTCTTGGCATCAGCAATAAATACTGGGTTTGGTGTCTGCATATGGGATGGATCCCTAAGTGGAGCAGACTCTGGTTGAACTTTCCTTCGGTCTTTGCCTTTCCTTTAGACAGTAACAATTATGTGTTAGTAATTTTGAGATGGGTGGGTGGCCCCACCCCTCAACTGAGAACCATGCCTAATCTCTTAATGTGGTCTCTAGAGGTTCTTTCTGTCCTTTCTTGGGTATTTCAGCTAATATTATCCTCGTTGGGTTCTGGGAGCTTATTGCTTTACTGCATCTGGAACTTTCTAGTGACTACCCCCAGTTTCCCACCCCCCACTCCTATATACTTCAGTTCAATTACCTGACCCTCTGTTCTTCTCCCCTTTCTCCTCCCACACCTAATATGGCTTCCTTTTTCCCTTCCTCTCCCTCCCACATTCATCCCTCCCTCTACCTCCAGTGAATATTTTGTTACCCCTGCTAAGTAGGACTTAAACATCCACACTTTGGTCTTTCTTCTTCTTGATCTTCATATGGTCTGAGTTTTTCAAGCCGATTTAGTTCACCTAATGCTTCCAGAATGGGCATGAATATAGAAAAATTGACTGATCATAGACATGCATCACCAAAGAAAAACAAGTATGTAAGGGAGGTCTACAACTACATACAGATACTTAACAGAATAATTGTAGAACCTTTTCCACTATTGTTGGTGACCTATCCAGTCATGAGATTTTGTTGTAGTTCACAGTCCCAGTAATGTGTTCCATATTGTGAAGTCTAACCACAGAGTTATATTATTCTCATAGTACTAGTGTTGCTACTACATCATTGGGTGCATGCTATGTGGCCTGTCATTATTGTAGCTTACAGAGTTCATAGCTGAATAATACTGTTTTAGTAATCTCTTACTTTAACCTCAGTAGCATGTACAGTAATTCTAATAGTATGGAAGCTATCCACTGGGGAGCAAGTTTCCCAAGCACTGCCATTTTCTTAGTTTTGTGTGTGTGTGTGTGTGTGTGTGTGTGTGTTGTTTGTTGTTGTTGTTTTAAGCGAATGGTCTTATAATCAACTTCTTGAGGGCCCCCAAGAGCATTGGTAATATCTTGTATTATTTGGCAGTATATGGGACCTGACTAGACTGTGACTCCAAATAAAAAAATAAAATAATAATGATAATAATAACCCATACCTCCACTGGTTTTTCATTTAAATGTCTATGAAAAACTTAAAAGTAACTCTATATGGGTCATTTTGTACTTTTCAATAGTTCATGCTTGCATGTAGATAATTTTTATTTTCACATTTGAAATGCAAATATGATAAATGATAAGACCACATTTTATTCTCTTTCTTTTTCTCAGATAAATGGATATTGGATCTAATTGATTTCTAGACAACTTTTACTGTCATTATGACTAGTTTTATTTTTCTAAACATTTTGAAGTCAGTTGTGAATTAAATACATTTATTTATTAATTGTGAATGTAGCTTTGTTTGGAAATAAAGAGTGTTTGGGTGATCTAGTTAAGATTATAACAATAGGATGACCCTTCCAATATGACAGTATTATAATGTTCTAAAAGAAGGTGAAGATTTGACAAGATAATATATATAAAATCACAGCAAATATAAAAGATTGTCACAGTAACAACAGAACTGAGTAGATACTTGAGGAAAATACCAGTTTTCTCTCTTTGAGGAGTCTACTCTGTCAGAATCTTGGTTTTCTAGTCTCTACTTAGAGGTTAGAGAACACATTTTTACTTGCTACTTCATCTGTAGTCTGCTGTTAAAGCAGCCCAAGCCCACTGAATACTTACTACTGTGGCATTTGCCTGAAACAAAAAGTTTTCATTATATTTTGAAAAGTCATGAATTAATGATACATTTTATTAAGAAGGGAAATTTTCCTTTAGAATTCTGCCAAAAAAACAAACCACAGAAATAAGGTAATTTCATCCTTTAATCCTAACATGATAATCATGAGTCTGAGGTCAGCTGAGGATAGACTATCTCAGAAAAACAAAAGAAGACAAAAAATTTACCATTATGTGCAGACACAAATACATGTATTTAAACCATGTGACTACTAAATATATTATGGAACTTTCACATTTAATCATTATTTTAGTTTTGAAAACTAAGTATAATTATATAATTAATGTAGATATTTAATTTGATAGCTTCTGGTAAAGTTAAATTGTGCACAATTTCTCAATTTTAATTTTTTAAGTATTTTTCTTTCAAAGTGTCACAATTTAAAATGTTTCTCATTACAACATTTACAGACACATCTGAAGGTAAAAATGTATCCGTCTTATACAACATTTCTAAAGAAATTGCTTTTAAAATTAGAACAGTTTTGAGAGTAACTGAGCTCATTTAATTCTATTTTTTTAATTAGTGGACAAATTATTTTAGACTTGAAATAATTCTTACCATGTCAAAATGAAATGTGATGAAACCTAGACTATATTTAAACAAGTAGCTATAAGGAAAACAAAAATACCTTTGGTATTAGAAAATTTTAAATAAATTTTACTTGCTTATTATTTTCAAAAAAAACATTCCACCCAGTTCTTTATCGCCTGTTGTATTAATACATTAAAGATAGTAATTTTTAATATATTTTTAATTATTCATACACTATATTTTGTTCATATTCATTTTCTTCTAATAATCCTCCTTAGATTGTCTCTCTCTATACCCATACAAGTTCATGTTCTTTATCTCTTGGCATACACACACACACACACACACACACACACACTCATACACACACATGCAAACATGCACTCATAAAAACATATATACCAACACAAAGACATGAACACAAACACACACGTAGACATGCACAAAAACATATACATATAACGACACACACATGCATATACACACACCAAAACCAGAGTCTGTTTTGTGTTGACTAATTACTCCCAACCTGAGTCCTGCTCTTGAACACAGTTGATATCTCCAGTATCCATTGAATAAATCTGACTGCAGTCTTCCAGAAGTAAGCTCTGAAGGCACTTTAATGAAACTATTAAACAGCTTTGAAAATTGAGACAAAATTAAATATATTATCTGAGTCATACATATAATTTCTGATTCACTACATAATAGTGTCAATAGTACATAATTCTTTTTGAAAAATTTTAATTTCCTCACCATTTTTTGACATAAAATTTTTCATTCTGTTGAGAATATCATTTATTTTATTACAAATGTTAGTTTTTCTATGTGAAATGATAAGTTTACAACTAATCTGCATTAATATCAAAGGGAATATTTATGCCCACATATATTTAGTAACTTAGAAAAAAACATATCTTTTACTTCTGACCCAAGTGAATGTTCTCGAACTCAATGGTAACCTTGGGAATTTCTTCACTTCTGATCCAAAGCTTCTCAAAGCTGTTATGTTGTAATTTAACAGAATGATGGCRATATGTTTTAAATGTCTTGTAAGTTGCTTTGATGTTTATTTTAATAGATATTCTAATAAAGAACTTTCATAGACCAAAAGCTTTTATACATGCAACTCAATTCACTTTTGACAACAAAATTATATTGTGCCAAAATGATATTTGGATATAGCATTTTATAATTAATATTGCTCTTTATGCTGTCAACAAGTACCAAATATAGCATACTTCACTTTTTATCTGTTTAGTGAAGTCAAGCTTCATTAATTGTTATGTTTAATTAATAGTAATTTACAACTGAATATATTTTGAAAGTTTGTACCCATGATTGTGACTGTACATTTCCAAAACTCACTAAAACATTTCTTTTATTGCTAAAAATATTTTGCATATATATTATATTAAATAATAATGGCTTTCTTATTTCCTTAAGTTACAAAAAAACATAACATGAAGAAGCAGAAATAAAAAGAACTTTAAAGATGGAAAAGTCTATAAAAACTGCTCATGTAAGCTTTCTCAGATAATATTTCTTTCTATTATTCATTTTTCTTACAACTTTGATTAAATTTGACCTAATATATAAAATATTCTCTTCTAATTATAATTAAGCTTCAAGGAATTAAATTTTCTATGTCRTTTTTGGAATTAAACAAGTTATACCTATGTATTTTACTTAGGTTTCCTTACATGTGTCCTATTCCTATTTCTATGTGAAATGCTGAAGCAATTGTGATGAATAAACTTGATTTTTGGTTTACTTATTTTGCTATAGGAGCCCATTTAAAAATTTGTGCACTTTACTGAATAATGAAATTCTCCTCAATCTTAATTGAATTATATTCTTTAAAACTGTTAATTCTACTTTTGTATGCAAGAAGTTAAAACAATACTTAAAACCAATATATCATAATGAACTATAAATTTTATTAAAATACTGAAACGTTATGAATGTAAGTTAAGTTATATGATGATGTTAAGTATATCTACTTAAGCAGTATTTATTTATATAAAAGATGCCTACATTATTCTTGAAACCAATGCTATCTTAATTAAATTGCTTTTATGTCTTACAAGGTCTTGAGGACTTAGAAAAAGGAAAAAGATGAATTCTGTAAATCAAAGTATTATTCCTACATATGATCTTTTATTTATTAAATTTAATGAATTAAATTTCTCTGAATACTTTAATATAGAAAACTGTCAACATTCATCTTGTGTTCCTATTAAAGAGCTTTTCTTCCATTCATTGCCAACTATTACTACTTGGCAAAAATTGTATAAACTATGATCAACTTTGTTTTGTTGTGAAGGTGATAGTCAGAACAGAGTATATAGATAAAATAAMGAGAAATATGGATAAAATTTCATTCCCTTTTAAGAAACTTCAGACATCAAAGTTTTTCATACCTTGAGTAGAATCAAGATATGCTTTTTTAAAATGTAGTTTTGAATTAAATAAATGTATGTACTTAATTGATTTTCAATTTGAGATATATATTTTTCTTATTATTGTTTTTCTATTTTTATATAAGCATTTAATTTAAATATTTACTGGTTTTCTATCTAGTTCTCTGACACTTAATGCATTTATGTGCCTAGAATTTGCATTCTATATTATGAATTCTATAAGTTATAATTTAAATATATTTATTTTAATGCTTATATAGTGATCTTAAATGAGTTACAGTTATTAGTTTTAGCTCATTGGACTGACTAAAAACTACTAAGAAAGCAAATTTGTTAATGTTARAAAACATTCTTTTAGGTTATGGTCATTCTTGATGACCATTCTATGGTCTTGATGGTCATTCTATATGAATGTTAGGTCATTCTTTTGTTCATGGTGGGTTTGTTATATCTCACATTTCTATTTTCCTTCCTAAGACCATTTCTCCACCCTTTATTTCTTAATTTTTAAAAAGGCACATTTAATTGTATAATGCCTGTTAGCATATACACTTACAACCCTAACTCCCCTTAGAATATCATCACAAAACAGAGGCACTGGTGAAACACAAACAGGTCTGCTGACTCAGACATTAAAAAGTGAAATTTTCATCTAGAAACTTCATACTTGAGAAATGGTCAATCAAGTTATGAAAATATCAGACAAGATTTTCTATAATGTTTTAAGTAAGTATGCAGTTTTGTATTGTACATTAAGAGTTATCTTAGGGCAAAGAATCAGTCACACACATTTTTAGTTAACTATTTCTTAATGAAAATGTAAGTAATTACGAGATAATAGAAACATATGCAAATGATTATCCATTCACAGAAGCTGGGCATTTCCTTCCCTCTATTTCTTAGAGAAGCTTGCTATGGGCATTGAGCCCTTTGGAATGTACCACTACCTTGGCATTGGCTTAATGGCATAATACATTAACCTCTTTTCAGATCAATTATGGCATCATTTCACAGAAGCTTAATATACATGATAGTAAAATTGTCACATAAAAACTTTAAACATACACAGGTATGAGTCCTACATTTATTTCATGCTCCATCATGGAAAGTATACAGTTTTCACATTCTGTAATTTTTAAATTTACATTATTTTTCTATTGTCAACTATCATGTAAAATATATTATTCATTTCAAAATCAATAAAAAATTGCTCAATTTTTTGGCAACTATGTCTTAGCTCTAAAATAGGAAAATTGGATTAGTCTGTCCTATATTGGAGGAAATTACAGTTTCATTCATAGATGAATAAGCAAAATAAATGTTGCAAGATAAATCATAAAGTTTTATCAGAAGCACAGCCTGAAGGTGATTAGGTTTCAATCAGTATGTTGACCTGTGTCTATTATTACTTTTCTAAATGAGACTGAAAACTTTTATACATGCTAAAAATATTTAATATTGATGTTATGACAGTATTGTGCTAATTATTGAGAATTATAAACTAAGCCAATGGGAAACTATTTTCCTTCCCATTACCAAGATCAATGTATAATAGTGTTATGAAGACATAACAGAAAAATTAGAAAGTATGTAATGTTATAGGTAAATGCAGTGGAGAAAGAGCAAAACAACATAAAGGGATTGAGCAATGAATTGTAAATCACCATATTATTTATTTATTACTAAAAATGAAACCCAGACTCTTGCAGTTGTCAAGTAAGATCTCTATCACCAAATTTCATTTCCAGCCCTACATACAACCTATTAATATTCAGGCAGAATGCCCCACGATACAAGCAGATGTTGAAATCACTCTGTAGTCTAGGCAGGTATTGAACATGTCTTAAATTCCTAAATAGCTTAGATTACAACCTTCTGCCATCAGGCCCAGCTTAGTTATTTTATTTCTTAGGAAATTTTAATTTAATATTTTGAGAACATTGTACATGTGTACTTTAATATATTTTTTCCATGCTTGCTTTACCCCATAAAACTTCTCCCATAGCTCTTCCTCCTTCCTCCAAAATCATCATGTTATTAAACCTTGGTACACACGCACATGCACACACATTTACACAAGCACACACACACATGCACACACACAAATACACACACACACACACACACATCTATGTCTATACAGCCTACTGAGCACAAAGTGAGTACTCAGCTAATCGCTCTTTATTTAAATGTCCTGGTATGAAAAGTTCTTACTGATAGATTTTTAATAGAAAATATTCTTCCACAGAGAAATTTATGTGGAGAGTGAAGAAACCACATATTGGTGATAAAGATATTTCAAGTAAAGAAAGGATTGTGATAGGGAATTTGGCATAGAATGTTTATTTCTTCCTATATTTTTATTTTATACACATCTATTTGCCTACATTTCTTTCTTTTTTTATTGGATATATTCTTTATTTACATTTCTTTTCCCTTTTTCCTGGTTTCCCCACCCCCCCAATATCCCATATGTCTTTTTACCTCACCTCCTCCCCGCCTCATTCCCCTATTCACCCCTTCCCACATCCCTGTTTTTGTATTCTCGTACACTGCTGCAATGGGTCTTTCCAGAACCTGGGTCCACTCTTTCCTTCTTGTCGGACAGCATTTGGTAGGTGGATTGTGTCTTTGGTGTTCCAAGATTCTAGG
>BDUI01049204.1:3804-16057 GCA_002335545.1 Apodemus speciosus | reverse complement strand
AGCTTTTTACAGACCAAAGCGCAATTAATGTATTTCATTTTGAGCTTCTCGGCTAGTAGGCATTTGTTCTGCAGAACTTGGGGAGAGCTCTTTGGTTTGGGAGCCATCTGCCTGAATGTACTTCTCTTTTGGGCTCAGCTACAATGGCCTGCCTATAGCAGAGGTGGAGCTAGAGGAAAGGGCCCTGAATTAAGAGGTGAGATGCTTGTTTTTCTCGGGGTTCTGTTACTTTTCTCCTAACAAGTGGCCCTGAACAAACCATAGCTTCTCTGTACCTTGGTTTCGCTGTCTACACATAGACGAGATGGTAGATGCCCAAAGCTCAGTTGAAATTAGTGAGCATGTGACARTTCCTAGCAAGTCAAGGTGCCTGCGGATGAATTTTAAGTTCAACTTTCCTGAACRTGTTTAGGAGGGAGAGCTTTACTTTTCTTTCTAGGGCTCCTGAGTATCCTTTCACAAAGAGTGGCAAATGGAGTCTGCCTAGGATGGTATCTTCTGATCACATTTGAATCAAAATGTGCAAAACACAAGTTTGTATGGAAATACCTAAAAGATGGTAGTTTAGGGTTACTATTGCTGTAATGAAACACTATAACTAACCAACCACCCAACCAAATGAACAAACAATTTGAGAAGTAAAGGGTTTATTTGGTTTACATATCCTGAATCACAGTTCACTGAGGGAATAATCCAAGTAGGAACTCAAACCGGGTGGGAAGCAGGAGGCAGGAGCTGATGCAGAGGCCATGGAGGACTGCTGCTTACTGGTTTAATCCTCCTAACTTGCTTAGCCTGCTTCCTTATAGAATCCAGAATCATCAGCCCAGGGATGTGACACACTACCTGTAAAGGGCTGGGCCCTCCCACAACAATAACTAATTAAGCCTACAGGCTTGCCTACAGCCTGATCTGATGAAGCCATTTTCTCCCTCCTCTTGGATGACTAGCTTGTGTCAAGTTGACACAAAAACTAGCCAGGACACATGGTCCAAGTGAACGTAGAGTCCTAGATCAGGATTTGGGAGCTTGAAAAAGGACAGTGCTTGCCTTTCTGTTAGTTTGACATGGACTCTAGAGGAAGGGCTATGGTATGTGCTTACCACTTTTCTCAGAGGAAAGAGCCATTGATCATAACTGATCGTTCCAGCTGGAAGGGGTTTCTACTTGCTCAGTCATCTAGAGCACTGAGTTCATAGTGCTCACATAGTGTTGACACGTGCTTTCTGGAGAGTGTTCTAGATGGTTAGTKGTCAGTGATTCTTCCTTCTCTAAGATCCTAGCTGAGGATGGGGCCATGTAGGCTACATCTTTGTCTTATTTCAAAACATTGTAACTATTTTTTGCTTTTTTCTTAATTTTTTTTTTTTTTTTTTGGTGGAGGACTGTCATACATTCTGGCAAATGTATGACATTAGATACAATGACTCACATTAGATACCAATATTGATAAGGTTTTGTTCATAAATTATAAAATAATAGCATTGGCTAATGTAAGCATCAAGGAAATATTTAAATGAGGGCTCTTAACTTGTTTCCTTATTTAAACATTTATGTCATCTGGGAGCCAGACATCATGATGTACACCTTAAGTCCCAGCACTCAGGAAGCAGAGGCGGGTGGATCTCTATGAATTTGAGGCCAGCCTGGTCTACAGAACGAGTTCTAGGACAACCAAGGTTATGCAGAGAAACCCTCAACAAAACAAAACAAAACAAAACAAAACAACACAAAACAAAACAAAACAAAATTATGTTTAGATAGATNGATCGTTCCAGCTGGAAGGGGTTTCTACTTGCTCAGTCATCTAGAGCACTGAGTTCATAGTGCTCACATAGTGTTGACACGTGCTTTCTGGAGAGTGTTCTAGATGGTTAGTKGTCAGTGATTCTTCCTTCTCTAAGATCCTAGCTGAGGATGGGGCCATGTAGGCTACATCTTTGTCTTATTTCAAAACATTGTAACTATTTTTTGCTTTTTTCTTAATTTTTTTTTTTTTTTTTTGGTGGAGGACTGTCATACATTCTGGCAAATGTATGACATTAGATACAATGACTCACATTAGATACCAATATTGATAAGGTTTTGTTCATAAATTATAAAATAATAGCATTGGCTAATGTAAGCATCAAGGAAATATTTAAATGAGGGCTCTTAACTTGTTTCCTTATTTAAACATTTATGTCATCTGGGAGCCAGACATCATGATGTACACCTTAAGTCCCAGCACTCAGGAAGCAGAGGCGGGTGGATCTCTATGAATTTGAGGCCAGCCTGGTCTACAGAACGAGTTCTAGGACAACCAAGGTTATGCAGAGAAACCCTCAACAAAACAAAACAAAACAAAACAAAACAACACAAAACAAAACAAAACAAAATTATGTTTAGATAGATCCTTTCCCAAGCCTAATTGTCCTATTTTCTTTTGGTACTTTCTCAAGTTGTAAATGTACACAATAAACTAGGTATCTGTGACTTCATTGTACTAAAAAGTTATAGATACTTCTGATACGAAACAGAAAGGGTCCCGACTCCACCACCAAAGCTTCCTTCCCTGCCATGCACTGTTTCTACAGAACTTGACCACAGGCAACCAGGTTTGAAAGCACAAGATTCCTACAAAGAATTCAGAGACTTTCTTGCAACCATCATATGGATGGCTTACTCTGACTATTACATGACCTTCCTGCTGGCAATGAGACCTCTGTCACTTCTCTACAAGCCAAGCCCAAACAGACTCAGTATGCATATGCAAATCACTGCATCAAATACAGGCCACTAGCAGAGACAGGGGATCAGATGCGAGATATTCAAAACTCCTGGACTGGCACGGTCCAAGATCACAAAGATCATACCTGACACCCTCTCAGAGAACCCTTTCCCGAGCATTGTCTTCCTATGTTCAAATTTAAGTCCAACAAAATTTGCTTTGATTGGTATTACTTGCCTCTTTACAAGTTCTGCCTTAAATTAAGCAAAATTAATCCTGGGATGATTGACAACATTTTGGTGACCCAAATGATACCCTCCATTTAGAAGGTCTCGAAGGGTGAACAACAGTGGTGATTGGCACGGACTTACCTTGTTATCACAAAGTGGCTGTTTAAACCTCTGCTTCAGGGTCACCACAACTGCTAGGCTCTTCTCTGGCCATTTCCTGCTGTGCAGCATGTCCTGCAATGCTTTCTTCTCTTTCCCCTACCTTTTATCCTGGAGTTAGTTTTAACTCCTTTCATTTTTAATTACCATTGCTTACCATTTAAACACTATTTATTTATTTTATTTCAAGTGCCTGAGTGCTTTGTCTGCATGTGTGTCCATGTACCTTCCTGGTTCATGGGGATGTCAGAAGAGGAAGTTGGATCCCCTGGAACTGCAGATGGTTGTGAACCGCCATGTCAGTGCTGAGAACTGAGCCTGGATCCTCTGCAAACACAACAAGCATTTTAAACTGCTGAGTTATTTTGAGCCTCCGGTTCACCATTTCAACTCCGATGGCAATCTCTGATGCGCCTCAGACACCTGTAGCAGGGAGAAATCGAGGCTCTGCAGGCCTGGCTTGAAGAGCCGTATGTTCTGGACTGCCAATCAGGTTGCAGTCTCTCTGACAGACCTTGTTTTGGTTTTGAAAATTTTATATTTTGGCGTATCCCTTCTCTGGAATTATTTTTCTTCAGTTCTTTCTCTTGTGTTTTTTATGTGCTTCCTGGCCAGTCACGGCCTCTTCCAAACTCCTTACTTTTGTCTCTGTATAGAATGTATCCACACACTCTGGGAAGCATCTCCTTATAACCTTAGGATTTCTTCCTTTTCTATTTTACTTGCCTTATAAAGTACCTTTTCTATGCTTTTTAGCTAAGTTGAATTTAGTAGAACATGAATTTGGTATAAAATTGAGTGAGATTGTTAAAGGTTTCTAAAATGTTTGAAGATGATCCTGATGAGACATTTCTCCTCCTTTCTTTCTCTGATCTTGATCAATCAAGTTCACCAACATCTCCACTCATGGGCCTCATGGGACCAGGAAAGGTTATATACCCCAGTAAGAGTCTTCTCATGAGGTTTAGACCTATTACCCAGATCTCAAATTGTCAGTTACTACCTCTCTAGACAGGAGGATTACTCCTGGTAGACCAAAAGACCCAGTAGGGTATCTGATTACTTTGGGACCAATTTAAGCTTGGTGGTTTCAAGGAGAAAAACACTGATTTTCCTTTTACAATATTGCCTTGCCTAAATACAAGCTGGAAGACAAGAGGCATTGATCCTAAACTCTGTGACATATTATCTTCCAACCCAAACTGATGTGTTAGAAGAAGTGAGAAGAAATTCTTCATTTCCATGAAGTTCTATCAGGAACCTGGGCTGCTGGACTTAGGCTGGGTTGGTGTGTCTACAGTTGCTAAGGCCTCTAGCCCTATTGAACCTAACATTCTAATTGATTTCTGCCTTTAACTCACACCTCACTAGCAGCTTAAGCTTCAGAATCTTGGACCTTCTCCATTTCTGGCACAAAACCCCACTGAATTATCTTCAGTGGCACCTTCTATGAATCTTATACCAACCAACAGCTTTTCCTGTCTTGGCTCCTTTTCTGCTGTGTCTGAAGCAGAACCCTGCTCTTCCAAGACCATTGAACTACTTACCCACTAATCCTGTTTTTAATGGGGCTGAGGTTATGGAACAAACTGGTGCCCTGTCTTAATCAAAGGGAACCATGTAGCTGTAGGAAGTATCAGCTGAAGACAAAAAAAGTCATTAGATCATGTGTTCTTTTCTTAGTAATGGGCACAGCCAAGGGTAAGGAAAGACTTGGCAACTTCTCATAGATTGTTTTATGTATCCAACAATGAGATCCTTGAGTTGACTTGGGAGGATATTATTGTGCTACTAGCTCATTGTTGGATGACTGAAGATGTAAAGAAAGATATGTTAAAAGAACCTATAAAAGAAGCTCATGGGCTAGAAGCTAGTGCCCAAGGTRGTAGTATTCATGATCCAAGGAAGATGTGGTCACTAACAGATATTTGCTGGATCCACAAATATTCTGTCCTTAGGCTAGAGTGGATTATCTTATAACTGTGTTTCTGAAGGAATGGGAAGCTGTCTAATCCAACTTATCTCATGATAAAGTAAAGGAGGTAACCCAAGAAAAGGAAGAAAATTATGTGGCATGTAACTGCTTACCAGATGCTTTCTAAAGACATTCCAATTCTAATCAGAATAGAGGAGAGAAAGAGCTTTTACTGGCTATGCATTTTATGGTACAGGTAGCCACAGACATCTGAGGAGAGCAACAGAAACAAAAACACTGCTCTCAGTTTGGAAGAGGGAGCCCTTTGATAAGTAGAGCAACTGAAAGCAGGTGAAGGGGAGAAAAAAACTAAAAATGTGTAGAAAAAGAGATGTAGCTCTTGGAGGTGCTGATTTGACTATCAGAATAGGGAAACCCAATATCCCCCAAAGATTACTCAGTGAGAATAACAATGCCTTCTCTGGGTCCAGTGTGAATACTACCCAAGGGAAGGGGATAATAATAGGAAATTTCTCTGGTCCCAGCAAAGGCCAATGGAACAACAAACAACCAGCTCTGAGCCCAACACAAGCATGGTTCTTGGAGAGAGAAAGATCAGCACTGAGGAAATGTTGATGTCACATAGTAGAACCTCAGGGACCCTTGGCAAGGCACCAGGGATAATTTTTTTCTGGGGACTGGAGATGCCTTTGTCACCTGATCAGACTTGTTGGCCCTTTCTCTAATGTTGAATGCACAGGTGTAGATGGGCAACTTAACGTTCAAAATTTACCCATCCCCTTAGTTTTGAGATTGAGCCCACCACCACTACTCATTCCTTTCTGTGTGTTGCAAAATGACCTATGCTTTGCTAGGAAGAGATTTTTTTTTAGCAAACTGGGTCCCACCATTCTCTTCGAAGGAGAATATTCATGGATCTTCATAAAGCCAAACCAAGAGAGATGCATTTGTCAGCTCTCCTTTGGTGAGTGTAGATGCCTTTACAATGTGTAAATGAAGATGGTTGAAGTTTAATGACATATATGTATGAAAATATCATAAACCCATTATTTGTATGCTTACTAAAAATTAATTTTAAAAAGAGGAACAAGAAGAACTTTTTGGCACCCAGAGTCTTTAGGAAAAGTCCAAAGGACAATCCAGAATATCAAAGATGTTTGACTAAACTGTCAGGAGACTCAATTGTTCTTGGTTCAGATGTTTCTCAGACTTCCACATTACCATAGCACCTGAAGTGGGATTAAAATGAACATCCTCTGAGATAATCTATGGCAGGTCATTTGTCACTTATGACCTCTTAATAGATGAAACCAACTGGGTCCAAAGATGCATAATTAGTCAGAACCAAATACAAAAAGCAATATAGGAAGGTGGGGGTGAGCTACTCCTAGAAGGTACCTGTCACCATCCTCTTCCTAAATGCCTAGAAGTCAGGTCTTAGTACTTTGTGCATGAAAGTGCCTCCTCAGATCTGCCCTTAGACTTTAAATTCATCTAAGAGTATCAACCCAATAGCTCTACTTGCTTTCAGCCTCCTTCCTACTTACTAGGGTCAAAACCTAGCAACTCAGACTAGTTTTCCCTGTGGATGATGGAAGAGATAATTAAGTGGAGGCTCTACTGTTTCCTATGCCCTGCAGATCCAGGGTGATCATGGCATCTAAATATTCATTGCTAAGAGGAAGCCCTCCCCCATCTGCACTGTCTGCCCAGCCTTTGGTTTGGGTAAAGTTTCTAATTAAAATGTTCAGTTATTCAACTATCCACTGGCATGTGTACTCCTGGGATATTCATATCTTCATGGTCACTGTCTTAGTCAGGGTTTCTATTCCTGGACAAACATCATGACCAAGAAGCAAGCTGGGAAAGGATTTATTCAGCGTACACTTCCACATTGCTGTTAATCACCACAGGAAGTYGGGACTGGAAGTCAAGCAGGTCAGGAAGCAGGAGCTGAAGCAGAGGCCATGGAGGGATGTTACTGGCTTGCTTCCCCTGGCTTGCTCAGCTTGTTTTCTTATAGAACCCAAGACTACCAGCCCAGGGATGGCACCACCCACAAGGGGCCCTTCTTCCTTGATCACTAATTGAGAAATCGCTTTACAGCTGGATCTCATGGAGGCATTTCCTCAAGGGAGGCTCCTTTCTCTGTGATAACTCCAACTTGTGTCAAATTGACACACAAAACCAGCCAGTACAGGCTTTTATTAATCTTATTACTCTATGAGGAGAACTCCTGTTTTGTGTTTTTAACTCCTTAGTAAGTATGAGCTTCTCAATACATAAATGACACAATTTTAGGACAAAAGCATTATTAATATTCTAGGACCAAAGGGAATAGATATCATTTGTCCTGTGATAAGAATGAAGAAGGTAATTGGGTTAATTCTAGCAGGAGTCAGGTACATTTGCTGAACTTAGAGAGTTATTTCATAGACTATTAAGCCACTCTGAAAAAAATCTTAGTCCATAGCTAGCTATGTGGCCCAGATGACTGGAGAAACCCTCACTGATCTCTTTGAGTTACTCTTGATTGAGATGCTCTTGATTTGTGCCTGATAACCCTCTACCTTTCGACTTTCTTTTATTTTCACAGGGAAGACCCTTTGTTCTTATTAATATGGTCTACTACACTTAGATAAACCATATGGGACAAATGGAAGTAGGCAATTGGCTATATACTTTTGGACAAGACAACCCTATAGACATATCTGCACAGGATACAGTCAGATTTTCCCTACCCTCTTTACCTCGATTCCTTACTTTCTTGGTTTTATTCATAATTATACTGTTGATAATGTTTTGTTGTTTCAGATCAGCATTTGGGTAATGTCTGTGTCTTCTAGGCTATAGTCGTTCCAAGCTAAATGAATGGTTCCACCATGCTTCCAACCTGTATCCTGGAGAAAGTGTGTTTATATAAGTCCCTGGAAATGTCAATGAGTTTTTCTTTTTTCAAATGTTTCCAAGTAATCATGTCAATGTCCCTAATAGTTAAAAACAACAACAACAATAACAACAACAACAACAACAACAGACTCTTACCCATAATCCCTTGAAATTAACAAGCATAAAATATATGGGGCAATGAGACACAATTCAGGWCTTGAATGCCTGACAAAGTTCACTTCCCTAATATAAGCTATTTTTACCGRATGTGTCCACGGGCAGTCAGGCCCAGGAGCTGGTAGCTTCTTCCAGTGCTTGCCAAGAGACTTTTCCACAAGATTCATATTCACACAGGACCTGATTCAACCACTAAATGACTTCCCAGGGGTGTAGGTAATGAGTCTTCTGTCATTTATCTGTGACCCAAATATAAACAGGGTGAATACAGTGAGAGACTTGGTGCTGAGACCAAAGATCAGATAAATCATGTGTCATAATCCTAGTCTGTGGCAAGCTCTACTGCGCCTGTGCAGGCATGGCACCCAGACTATTAAACTCTGTGTCTGACACCTCAGAGTGCCAATCTGAGMGCCAAACACAAGTTCCAGTAAAACCTTGCTTGGTTGGTGCTGATTTCTCTTTTGCATTATGAGCAAAAAGYCACAGTCTGATTGGTAACACATTGCTTCATATTTCGGTTGTTGCCTACATTCTGAATATCACTTGTCCTTATCATAACTTCTGAAYAACAGAACAAATGAGTCTTGCCACTAGGTTTACTTCATTCAGGGGGGTGCAAAGGCCATGCTATCATATATTGTTTTTTTAAACAGTTATATTTCCATATAATTTGTTTCCTGTATATTTTATTTTATAYAATAAAAAATTCGTTCCAGTTGTTACTAGTTCACCAAAGAGCTCATGTGTATAAAAGATTAGGGCCTTGACCTGAAGGATATTAACTAGGTTACAATGGAATTGGCTACATAATTCTTAGAGATCAAACAAAGAGAAAGTGCAAGGTCTCTTGTTCAAAAAGTCTCAGGCAACCGCAGAACATTAAAACAAGCACAGAGCCCTGATGAACCCGGGGCTTCGTGTGACCCGGCAGAGAGCATCCTGGGAAGCTGGTCCTGCTTCGTGGAATTCCCAGAAGGTCAAAGGGCCTGGTTCAGTGACTGTACAATATCCAGATTGTGATGAAGAACTGTCCTGGTGCGTGCCCATGCTTCCCTTGCTGGGCACAGATGCTTCATCTTGTCTCTGTGCCGTGCTGACACCTCCCCTGAAGCCATTTCCACAGGCACATTCAGTGGACTTCACACAGTTGCTCCCAATGCCAGGATGAGGTCTGTGCATCTCCTGGTTTTTTGAACCACTAGTTTCCAATCTGAACTTATGGGCTGTGGACTTTTGATTGCTGAAACCTGGTTCATGGCCAGGCTGCCAGCTGCAGGAGGCACGGGAGTGCTGGCCAAACATGCTTCTATTGCTGCTAGCCTACATGGATGGAAATCTGTTCTGCCTCACCAGGAAGGGAGTCCCTGTGAAAGAGACCCAGCTGCTAAGTATCCTAGGTGTATGAGAAATATCCCTGATGAACCCCACTATCTGAGGGGGTCCTTTGGCTACTTTTGAAGAGTATGTATCCCTTTAGATAGACGCAGACATTTGAGAGAACACACCTTCTGTATGTGTGGAAATATTTTCAATTTCCAGAACATTTGGATGATTTTTAAGAACACTGAGAATACTTAGGGAGAGAAAAAAAAAAAAAAAGAAGCTAAATTAAGAAAACTTGCAATCTGTGGGAACAGGACACTGGAACTTGATTTCTTTTTTATCTCCCACATCTCTATTCAGAACACCAGGCAAAGCCTACACTGTCACAAACTGACAAGGTCTAATTACTACAACTGTTTTCTTGAAGCAAAGAATGTCAAGTTAATTTTCATGTCGGCAGTTTTGGTCAGCCAAAGGGAGCAAGGCTGGCTCTAGACACGAGCATTTCTGCTCCACGGGGCTGTGTGGATCGGGGCTGGGTCTCTATCCTCAGCTGGTGACTTCAGGTTCTCTTGTACTTCAAACTGAAAAGCAAAGCAACCAGCATGACATTTGCTTCTCTCTCTTCTGAACAGTGGAGGAGGAGCAGTTCTTTAGAATGGAGTGCAGGGACCAAGCTGCCTGCAGGGGGCTGGGCAGAGTACAAGCTACCTTCTAAAAGGGGAGTGGAGAGGCTGGTGCTCATGGTCAGGGGCAGGAGGTGCTCAGCCACCCAACAGCTCCTCAAAAGCTGGAAACACAGGGAGGCTGTCTGAAGAAGTCAGCCAACACATGCTGTCCTCTGTAGAGGTCCCACTGGCACCTTCTCAATGGGACTGACTAAACTGCCTGTGGAATGTCCTAAGAAGGAAATTACCATGATGTACCAGGCTCCCGAGGAGGTCCACTCTTTGCCTCACTGTCTCTTTTTCCCCACAGGAATGCTCAAGAGAGGCATCTTAATTCTCATCTTATAGACCAGAGAGTANAGCATTTCTGCTCCACGGGGCTGTGTGGATCGGGGCTGGGTCTCTATCCTCAGCTGGTGACTTCAGGTTCTCTTGTACTTCAAACTGAAAAGCAAAGCAACCAGCATGACATTTGCTTCTCTCTCTTCTGAACAGTGGAGGAGGAGCAGTTCTTTAGAATGGAGTGCAGGGACCAAGCTGCCTGCAGGGGGCTGGGCAGAGTACAAGCTACCTTCTAAAAGGGGAGTGGAGAGGCTGGTGCTCATGGTCAGGGGCAGGAGGTGCTCAGCCACCCAACAGCTCCTCAAAAGCTGGAAACACAGGGAGGCTGTCTGAAGAAGTCAGCCAACACATGCTGTCCTCTGTAGAGGTCCCACTGGCACCTTCTCAATGGGACTGACTAAACTGCCTGTGGAATGTCCTAAGAAGGAAATTACCATGATGTACCAGGCTCCCGAGGAGGTCCACTCTTTGCCTCACTGTCTCTTTTTCCCCACAGGAATGCTCAAGAGAGGCATCTTAATTCTCATCTTATAGACCAGAGAGTAYGATTCCCAGGTCTCACTTTCTCAGCATGTAATGTGACRGGARAGGAGCTGGCTACCACCTTTTGCTTGACCTCTCTTGGAAGGCTAGAAGTAGTTATTTTTTCCCATGTTCTTTTCTGGGGAGAGAAAAATAACAGTTATCCTCACCTGTCAAATAAAACCCTCTTCACCAACAGAAAAAACCCACAAGAACCATGACATATTATTTTTGCTTTTCTAAAAAATATATAAAAATAAAAAATCATGGGAATAATCTTAGACTTACAGAACAGCTGCACAGGCAAGTCCAGGGATCCTGTGTAACCTTCCCGAACATTCACAGCACCGAGTTGTTGTTGTTGGTTTTTTTTAATGTAATGCCTCATAATTTTAGTTCTCACTATTACAGTCATAATTTCCGTGAAGCAAATTACATTTAAAACTCAATTTCATTCGCAGTAACATGGTTAGGAAACAGCAGGGCCAGGAATCAATCTTGAAGGCGGCTGTCTTCAAATCCAGCAGTATTCTTTTGGTTACGGAGATGGAATGTACAGGTGGTTAATAAATACACATTTACATTCCAGGGCAAGAACTCACTGTGCCTCTTTAAGCAAATATTCCTTTAGTTTCAGAAACCAATCATCTATACTATTTATTGAATTTTTTTTTACATGTAAAAGTCTGTGCTTGATACAGAAGGAGGTGAGTAGAGACAAAAAGAAAATCTGAGTGCAGGAATGGAAAAAAACTCCTGAGACCTGGCAGAACATTCCAGATCCATCTCACTGATTTGGCCACCACTGTGTGACCTCTTTGGGCATCAAATGACTTATTTGGAAAGTGAGCAGGTGGGATTGGCTGAACTCAAAGACTTCTGCCAGTTCTTTGATTCCCGGCCCAAAGCTTCATGTTAGAAATGGCACAGAATAAATGCCAGATGGTATCTCTACCCTCTAGGACCATGAAATGAAACTTTCAAACCCATGAAGCAACAGGGGATGGCGGAGTGGTGAATCRTCTGCTGTGGGCTGTGGGCAGTCTGCAGGCAAGTGCCTACGTGGACTTCTACATTCTTGCCAGTTTCAAGGATAAAGACATATGCCATAAATTCTTTCATTAATGACTGTACAAATTAGTTGAAAAAAAAAAACAAGGCATAGAGAATTGGAACAATGACTAGTATAAGGCACTAGATAATTAAGGACCAGACTGCGACAGGCTTTCTGTGGGTATGGCAAACGTGTTAGCAGCTTCTGGGCATGGTAAGGGCATGTCTACAATTCCACTCT
>BDUI01049194.1:2115-15165 GCA_002335545.1 Apodemus speciosus | reverse complement strand
AAAAAAAAAAGAGCAAAAATAATTTATACTCCATAGACTTCGTGAGAGGATTAAACGAGATACATTTATGTTAAAATTTCCTGCTTTTTAAAAATACAGTGCCTGACATAAACCATCCTGTCAGCTCAATTTAAGTGCTGGTTCTTATTATAAGTAACATGAATGAGGGAGATGAACCCATGCAATCCTGAGAAGGGTTCCAAACTAACCCCTGCCATGGAAGAGTACAAAGTAAGACTGCCTGGCGGAACGTTGACCTCTACATACTGGTAAGTGATGCAAGTTATAGAGTCTGTTACCCGGTGACCCAATACAGTCTTACAATGTCAGTGAAAACAATCGAAGGTACCAATGTAATACAGCACCGGAACCCCTGAGCACACACAGTTGCTGGAGAGACTTTCAGATGGTTATGCTGTTATGGACATTTTAACAGGTAAAAGTGAAGCACCAAGAAGGTGAAAAATAATAACATTTTTAAACACACACCTCAGAAATCTAAAACTAGCCGGTCAGGCTCTCTGCAAAGCTTATGATAACAGTAGATGTCTTTCACCCTGTGATGAACTGTTCTCTAAATGTGATGATCCCTGAGTGCGTCGTGTTTTGTAACCACAAGTACCAACAGCATCACTTAAAAAAAAGAATAGAAGAGTCTTCTAAAAATATTTATTTATTTATTTACTTCACATCCCTCTCACTGTCTCCCTCCCAGTCATCCCTTCCCACAATCCTCCCCCTCCCCCCCTCCTCTCCTTTGAGCATCTATTTCCTGGGTATTCCCCCCATCCTAGCTCATCAAGTCTATGTGGGGCTAGGCATATCCTTTCCCACTGAGGCCAGACAAGACAAACCAGCTAGAAGAACATATCCCATAGATGGGCAACAGCTTTTGGTTAGCTCCCGCTCCAGTTGTTCAGGACCCAACAACCGCTAGACCAAGCTACATGTCTGCTGCATATGTGTAGGGAGGCCTAGGCCCACCCCGTGTATGCTTGCTGGTTAATGGTTCAGTCTCTGAGAGCTCCAAGGGTCCAGGTTAGGTGACTCTGTTGGTCTTCCTGTGGAGTTCCTATCCCCTTTGGGGCCCACAGTCCTTCCCTGCTATTCTTCCATAGGAAYAGCATTACTTATAATATATAAAGGAAGCCTTGCAGCTCTTGGCCTTTTTGCGCATCAAGTAGGCAGCCATGTTGGAGTCACAGAAGAGCTTTGAGATGATGTTAAGAAATATCTGTTTTCTTAAAGTTCATTCAGGGAGACCGTTTAAGAGTAAAGTCAGGTGCTTCCATGGACTCTGTCACCACAATAATTACTAGTGATAGAAGACACTATGACAGGTAGGTTTGTTTCAAGTTGTGGTTGCAGCAGAGGAACTCAGCATCCTTAGAAATTAATGGAGGCTTTCAGTTTTGCTGGCACGGCTCCTTTATCATTCATATGACTAAGCAGACAATCAATTTAGTGGCAATGTATGGAATGAAGGGAAAGAACAAATAAGCTCTGAGTGATGAGAACAGAAAAATCAAAACCTCCCTCCCTTATTCTTTTTTAATGACTAATACCAACAGGGACAAGACCAGTAAAAAGAGGTTAATGAATTGCTGAGATCCTTTAGAAAGTGATTGACTGGTATTGAAACACAGTCAAATCAGTCATAAATATTTACTTTTATTAGCAACAGTGGGCTGCCTGTTATTTTTGATTGATTTGTTTGAAGCTGGTAAGAATCTACTACTGTGACTATTATCAAATGTTTCCAATTTTGCCAATATTTCCTTGCTCTAAACAACCCCAGAACACAGCCTTCTATACCTTTACTTGCAATGTGTTTGTTTTTTTCCCAGCACCGTTTCTAAATGATTACAAATGACAAGGTAATGTGAAGTTCTCTATATAATTAAGAATAATTATAATCTTTTCTTTTTGACATTTGTTCAAATGGATAGGATGGCAGCAATTGCGGGATTCCTGTCCTTTGATAATCCATATTCCGCTAACACGGACTCTCTAACCTGCGCTTGTGTTATTTGCCTTTCCAATTGAGAAAGAGGCGTGATAGAAATCTCTGAAAAAAAAAATATCCCAGGCAGCGTAGCAAAGGCTAAGGAGAACTAGAAGAGTTAATAGGCAACACTGTTCCAACAACACTGCTGTTCATGCCATTGAATAAAATGCTGCTTTATTTTGGTAAAATGCAAATTCGAAGTAAGGGTATTTCTTGAAATTTGTTGCCTGGGCCATCAGAAAGATGGAGATTGCTTTTAACACAGTGCTTGCAACATTAAGATCCAATAATTCAACTCGAAGGAACCTAACAAAAGGAATTTCCTTCAGATAACAACAAAGAGTTAACATTTCCCAGGGCAGACAAGTTTCCAATTCAATTAGTTTTAATGAACCTTCTGCTCACTGGTTACTGAACTAGAAAGAACAGCAATAAATGCCCAGAGGAAAGAGAGAGAGGATATTAAAGGAGGGTTAGTGTATAGTATATAAATTTCCAACTTGACTGAAAGAGCAGCACTGGTGTAGTTTTGGGGGCTAACGCTACGGAATCAGACCCATCTGCTGAGCTTCGTGCACAGGACAGACAACAAATCTCAGCCAGTTGTTCTGTGTGATGAAACAAAACACCAGTGCACAGCCTCTGTCTGATAAGACAATAGATGCCACAGCAAACACAGTTCCACAAATGAGAGAAGAACATCCCCACAAGAAGCAGAGAATACATTTTCTTATCATCAGAAAAATAATATTTGTCCTTTATGCACTTCTAAACACACTCTAATACATAAATGCGCTTCCGTCTTTTAATTTTTTAACAAAATCTTAACAATCATTTTAGTTTGCATATAATGGGAATTATATACATTTCCCTCTGTAAAGAACAGCAGAGACCTAAATTGTGAAAACRAATTGCAGCCACACACAGAAATTTCCTATTTGGAAACAGAAGATGAGTTTTACCCTCAGAACTGAACAGCATTCATATTTTTATTTGATTCTGATRTCACCTTACACTGGTACAGCAAACTTATATTTCTAGGATCAAGGTGCAAGTCTTACTATGGTTAAACACAGTACCCTCACATATAGGATTGTATGAATATACAAATGAACTGCAGTTAAATATTTGAAATAAGTGATAGAGCCCACCCAGAGCCTCTGCATCTGTTATTGTTTCAAGTCAGCCTTGTCAGGTATTTTTCCATTTCCTGAACTTTAAAGCAAATTTGCCTCTCCAGCTGCACTCTCATTATGCCGAACTGCCCCTGTCTCTTTAGTTGCAGTCTCCTTTCCTGCAATGCTTTAACTGGATGCTGACGATGAAAAGTTCTAAATACGCAGTGGTAAACAGACCCTATGCAGTCTATATCATGCAGGAGCCACCTAGCCCCAAGGTGCTATTTTCCTTCCCCTCATCCAGATGTGAGAACTGCACAGACATTTTATGGAAGTGATCAGCAGCTCGCCTCTCCCAGTCAGTTTCATAAGGACTGCGTATGAGAGTGCRGTTGCAGACATGATCAGCAGGGACACTTTGGAGGATGCATGATTTCCCCTTTGCAGGTGCATTTCTTGGACTGCATTGCAACTCAGGTGCTGATGTCCATTTTGTCAGCGAGCACTTGGATTTAAAAAAAAATACAGCATCTGGGTTGGTTTGCGGAGACATTTTCTTTTTCTTTATAATCTCATATTATGCCATCGCCAGAGCGAACTCAGGTTGATGAACGTAGGTGAATGGAACTAAATCAAATGCAAAACTGTGCCTGAACTGTACAATATCTCTCTAGCATCCTTTAAAAAAAGATTATACCAAACAGTCAACAACAGTGAAAGGGCCTGCATCAATCTGCAGACACAGTTCATGTTCTGTGGTCTCACTGAACCACAGACATCTTTTAATCTCACTAGTTATTATTAAAATTTTAGTATTACTCAATAGCTTTTTATTTTTACTACTGCATTTTTAATACAAAAATTCACACTGCATAATTTCTAGAGGATGGTTGCTTTCAATACAGAGAAATTAAACAGAACAAGAAATAAATTTTAAAAAATGAAATATARAACAGTAATTTCTTGTACAAACCCTTTGTCTTGCAATTATCATTGCCCCAGGCTTTTATAAATTTATTCTAAGTAATCTTACAGTGTGAAAGTGATCTGGTTCAACTAGAGAAAAAAAAACCCAAAGGAATGCGGTAGGTTTCAGAGTTTTGAAAATTTACATATTCATGTTGAACAAAAGAAGTGAGAGTTAAAATTTTTATTTCCAATTTGGAAACATGCTTTACTATGTCTTAAACTCATTTCCAGTCCTTGTACATATGTGATTGGTTGGGCTTTTAGGGTTGGGATTGTGAAATATAATATTCAGAGTTACTCCTTTGGCAGGAATCTAAAACATAAACCTTTAGGGGCAGAAGAGATTATTCACCAAATGCAAACTGAAATGTGAAGTGTGATTATCAATGTACGTTATCAGTGGAAATGCTACCTACCTCTGAGTGTTTTGAACTCAAGGTCTTGGAGCTGGCCTCGCTGCTGCATGGTGAAGCAAAGTGGGGGAAATCCCTTCCCCCATTGACAGAGACTTCTGAACAGATGGGTAGTCATAGGCAGAAGAGTAATATCTTAGTTTTTAGGCTTGTAATAAGCAAAAGGACATCTCTAGAGAGTAACATACTAAAGACCCAGATGCCTGGTTTTCTTAAAAAAGAAAAAGAAACTCTAGAACTTTGCCTCTGAGGTATTACAAGAACTTTGTCAGTTGCACACGAGAAAATAGAGCCCATGGCCATATAGTAAGCAAAAAAATTCTGTTTGAGTATTGACATGACAGTTTTTGAAAGTTCAAGCAGAAAACCAATTATAATGAGCCCTGGAAAGCCTGGAGCCCTGCTGTTCAATAAATAAAAAGTACAACAAACTATTTCCCAAAAAGGTTCTAGAGAGTTTCTTCTTGTCCCACTACTTACAATCTGATTACATAAATAGTCTCTATTTGCTGTTGAATTGCCAGGCAGCTGTATTAAAGTACAAATCAAATCAAGTCAGGATTAGAAAGTAAAAGAGCATGGTTTAAAGTAATCTATCCCCCAGGAACTGTGCTCAGATTCATCAAACAGAGCTTAAAGTACAGTATATCTTATACCCTCGTGTTTCCATGCTGCATGGCTGCAAAAACCACTTATGATTTTTGATATCTAGAGAATGTTGCTTCTTGCTGAAGAAGGCTCACTTGCTTATTTAAAGGTACCATTCACACGTGCCATTTATTTATTACTTCTTTTGGCTAAGATTTGTGTGCCAGAAGTACTAACAACTACTAGATTTTTGTTTTAGTGATCACATCCTATCTGCTGCAGCTGCGAATGGTTGTGACTACTTCCTGTAGGGAGGGGATGGATTAATACAGTCCAGATTAGGGTACCGCTTCGTTGTGTTAATAGTAAAGAAAATGCAGGTATCCTGAGACACCATTGGCTCAGGAAGCGTTGTGTATCTCCCCTTGCAGTTCCACCTCCAGCTGGTTTTCCTTGAGGAGAAAGCAGTTCTTTCATACTAAGCTTTAACTGAGTCTCATAGAAAATTCCCTATGTAGTTGTCAATGCATTTATCATCTTTGATATTTGCAGAATTTATATCATCTTTAAGCAGAATGAATAATATGCCACCATTATGTGCCATAGCATCATTGGCTATTTTTTGTTTTATTGTCAATAGAAAAATTAATTTAAAATGTATGAATATAAGCTTCTGTTTACCATATCCTTCATACTAATGTCGTGCAACGTGGTTATTCAAAAGTGCAGTGGCTATAGATATGTATTCTATATTAATCTTCGAAAGACATAGATGTAGCCTATGGAGGTAGCTAGATATTTATTTATAGTGATAAATACATAYATTTTGCATGTAGCATGGAGAAGGAAACACTCAAGATCTTTATATCTGTGAGCTAAATAGTCTCATGAGACTAGGTATGTGTTTCTAACCACGAAGCCCAATGTTCATTTCTCGTCCCACATCTCTAAGCTAAGGAAGAAAAAGTCACTGGTTGCCATTTCTTAACATTTCTCTTGTAAGTAGCTTTTCCTTGCAAATGATGGCACATTAAAGCAAGCATCCAGTGCCATCAGTGTGCCCAGGACGTATGAATGCTGCCACTTCTCCATTGGACTTTGAGGATTTTCGGACCAATTTAATGTTTAGTTCTCTGCACTTTGCTAACCTGATCATTACCACTGACACAGATCACCTGTAGTGCAGTGTAGCCAGGCATCTTCAGCAGCTATGGGGAGAGACCTGTATTCATACAGGATCCTTGGCACTTCCTCTGTGTGGAGACAGAGAATACTGCTTGAGTTGTTTAAAAAAAAAAAAGATAGGTAGGCTTAATAACCTTACCTTCATCATCCTCATCCAGATTTATCCTGAAAAGGTCAGAATTGGAATTTGCTATTTATATATCTCCTTTGAGCCACACTCTGAGTTTGCCGAGGCAGCTCCATACCAAGGCCCCCACACTGTGCGTTTGTGAGGTTGCTRGGTGCTCACGGAGGCATTTTGCCCAGAGTCAGGAAAGTTTCTGAGAAACTGTCTGCCAAATTATTCTGGATCTGTGTTTGAAATAAACAATTTTTGAAAATCTTTTAATGAAATATTGATTTGACCAAGCACATCAAACTAAAGGCAAATGTACCGTGTGCCATGATTAAAAAAATAACAATATATTACAGGTAAACTAAGATAAATGAGTTAAGTGCTCAGTTTGTGGTGCAAATTGAAACCATACATCACAACCTTTCATTACATTGCATTAGCTGCAGCGTGCAGAATATGGAAGTTGATTGAATGGTGATATCAAATTAGTAGGGGGGCTCTGCTTCGGTTGATGGTGGATTCTCGAATGAAAAGAAATCATTTCCATAAGAAAAGTTTCCTAAAAAATATTTTTTAAGTGAGTGTGACTGATAACCAAGAAGGGCCTGTGGCACCCTGAAATTGCACTTCCCAGATCTCACATGAAGAAACGAAGGGATCTGTATTAATTTTAAACCTCCCTTTGATTGGGTGAACCTGTCTCCGTTTTCTATGACATTGTTGCCACAGGTCATTGCCTGGTGCGGTGTACCATGAAACAAACAAATAGAAAAAGCCACCTCTGGCACTTTAAGTCTCGCTGCCTTCTGACTGCTACCCTCGTGGCTCAGAATGATGAAACACAGGGGCTTGGAGAAATCTTCCTATGGTTAGATGGGAAAAAATGAGCATGAACATCACTTGAAGAGGGAAGGGCAAGACAGCCAGCCAGAGTCACACCAGAGCTCACCAGGGGAAGGAAGGCAAGAGGTCACAATTATATTCTGGTATCACACTCCCTTTCAAAGAGATCTGATATATTCAGTTTGTTCTCGTACAGTGCTTAGGGAAGTTCTAATTAAGGGAAGAAAGAATTTTGACACACGTGAAGCAGAGATCAATATTTAGCACCATAATCAGCAATTCCTGATGGTTTGACAATGTCACTACACACATTGTAGCTCTCCAGTATTCTCTCAGCGAGGAGAGCCAGGCAGAGGCTAACAGGCTTAYGGCAAGCCATCATGAATCACATAAAGCAGTGTCTCACATGCTTCTGTTTGTCTTGCTTTTTATCTTCATTCATCCTTACAAAGAAGGCTCCACTACCACCAGCCCTGAAACGCCAACTTACTGCAACAATAGACAGCAAAACTCGTCCTACTCATTCCATACGATGCACAACACTTATTTTCCTGACAAATGAAAGGAAAAAAAATGGAAAAGAAGGAGAGGTGGCTGTTTTCTCTCTGAAAACACACATTGTTTTCTGCCTTCACGTTTAACCTAAAGGGGCTTTATCAGTCCTTGGGAAAATAGTACCTTAAAACATTTTGCAGTGAGGTTATGTTTATAGTAAGTTACAGGTTTTTAATATAATTGATTTTCCCCCCTGGTTTTTGTTTCCCAAGACTAATCGGTGTTTGCTATATAACAAAGAAAACTCTACCATCTTCGGGCTGAGCAAAGTCTTTTATTTTGGTTTGAGGTACAGGATGGTGACAAAGTAACAGTTTCACATTTTTATTTCTTAAGAGATTTACCAACTTCTGAACCAAAATACAAAAGTTTAATTTCATAAGGCACAATGTCTGCTTAGATTTTTTTACTAAGTAGGTGTGCTATTAACACACCCACTTGAACACAATTTTCTTTCTATTTTTAATATGTATATGGTTTCAGCATCATAGGCATTAGCTGTTGTTTTTGGCACATTAAAAGCCAATTCAAAGTAAAAACCAAATTCCCTTGAATTTAATAAATAAAATGCAATCTATTCTTTCTTTTAAGAACTTTTAGAGCCTTTATTATGTCTTCCTTAAAAAATATTAAAAAAATCATAGTAGGTCTAATGAATAAAAGTTAATTTTCAGAAGAAAATGATTTTAAGATTCATTTAATTTATTTTTGCACATTAGCGTCTGATTGAGTAGTATGTACCTGAATAACTTAAAGAAATAAACACCCCGTAAAATGTGATGGAATAATTTGACTCCAATTTACATAGGGAACATCCTTTCCAACATTTCTCATGCTCTCATGGACGCRCAGCAAGCATTGTATGACTGTAGGTGGGAGCGGAAGACYTGGTGTCTTGCATTTCAAACTGTCAGCTGGTCCTCACGGCTCTGTTCCTGTTTAAGTGAGATGCTGACACAGGCTTGCACACTGACTATCCCGAGTAGCACTAATTAAGGGCTGTCCAACTGTGCTTTCTGTTGAGCAGTTTGCTACAGTGGGTGACAGGAAACAGCCTGAGCTCTGTCTGCAGAATGACATAACAAAGACTTTTTTTTTTTTTTTTTTTTTTTTTTAANAGGAGAGGTGGCTGTTTTCTCTCTGAAAACACACATTGTTTTCTGCCTTCACGTTTAACCTAAAGGGGCTTTATCAGTCCTTGGGAAAATAGTACCTTAAAACATTTTGCAGTGAGGTTATGTTTATAGTAAGTTACAGGTTTTTAATATAATTGATTTTCCCCCCTGGTTTTTGTTTCCCAAGACTAATCGGTGTTTGCTATATAACAAAGAAAACTCTACCATCTTCGGGCTGAGCAAAGTCTTTTATTTTGGTTTGAGGTACAGGATGGTGACAAAGTAACAGTTTCACATTTTTATTTCTTAAGAGATTTACCAACTTCTGAACCAAAATACAAAAGTTTAATTTCATAAGGCACAATGTCTGCTTAGATTTTTTTACTAAGTAGGTGTGCTATTAACACACCCACTTGAACACAATTTTCTTTCTATTTTTAATATGTATATGGTTTCAGCATCATAGGCATTAGCTGTTGTTTTTGGCACATTAAAAGCCAATTCAAAGTAAAAACCAAATTCCCTTGAATTTAATAAATAAAATGCAATCTATTCTTTCTTTTAAGAACTTTTAGAGCCTTTATTATGTCTTCCTTAAAAAATATTAAAAAAATCATAGTAGGTCTAATGAATAAAAGTTAATTTTCAGAAGAAAATGATTTTAAGATTCATTTAATTTATTTTTGCACATTAGCGTCTGATTGAGTAGTATGTACCTGAATAACTTAAAGAAATAAACACCCCGTAAAATGTGATGGAATAATTTGACTCCAATTTACATAGGGAACATCCTTTCCAACATTTCTCATGCTCTCATGGACGCRCAGCAAGCATTGTATGACTGTAGGTGGGAGCGGAAGACYTGGTGTCTTGCATTTCAAACTGTCAGCTGGTCCTCACGGCTCTGTTCCTGTTTAAGTGAGATGCTGACACAGGCTTGCACACTGACTATCCCGAGTAGCACTAATTAAGGGCTGTCCAACTGTGCTTTCTGTTGAGCAGTTTGCTACAGTGGGTGACAGGAAACAGCCTGAGCTCTGTCTGCAGAATGACATAACAAAGACTTTTTTTTTTTTTTTTTTTTAAAACACAGATCTAGAGGACGGGATACAAAGGCCTAAGAGAGATCTAACTTGCCTATTTGTTTCCATTAATATGTAATTTTGAATTAAGAAAACTCTGCTAAGTCACTGTTTATTGTAAGTTTATCAGGTTTGTTTTAGTTAGAGTGAGTAATAGTTATAATAAAAGGAGTGCCTTAATATAGACCATGGGGGCCAGGTCGTTCTTTTTACAGAAGTGTTACCATAAATCTCTTATAAAAATGGTGGTCAGCTGAATGATGTCATGGCGGTTTAAAGGCATTATTTGTAATGTACAGATTAACCTTAAAAATCAAACTTAAAGAGATTGTATTTCTTGGATAYCACTGTGAATATGTATTACTGGTGACCATATTGATCAAGAAACTATTGTTAAATAATTTCAAAAAGAAGAGATCAAGAAGATAGAAACAAAACAAAACACAACAATAACAGTAACAGAAACACAACACAACACAACACAACACAACACAACACAACACTAGAAACCCAAACCCTAGTATATAGAAGTTAGATTGTTAAGTAGAGCCGGGTTAAGCTTGAGTTCCATCTTTCTATTCATTTTCCTTAAAACTCCATTGTAAATCCGGTATTAGAACTTCACTCTATTCTCTAACCCCAAATGCACAGGAGCCTTGGGTGTGTAGTCACCCCATCACAAACTCGTGATTGAAATGAAAAGGAGCCTAGCTATGTGCTCTCAGGGGACACCTGTGCTTCCTGATGATCTAGTCACCACTCTCAGCATCTACCAGAAGACGTGGGACTTAGAATTCCAACAGCAGGGCATCCTMCTTGACAAAGCTGAGAGATAACGCCTGCTGGCTGCTGCGGTGGACTTGAGAAATTGGTTGGCCCACGATTGTCCTTTAACAATGGTTTCATTTAATTGTGATCCAAAGATCAAAGGTCTGTAACTCTTTAACCAAATTCCAATGTCTGCCAAATTCAATAGCTGTCATTCTTATAGAAAAAGGCAGTGTAATATGTGTGTCTTGATCCAATTTTATAGAAAAAGACACAATTTACATACTGTTTATTTAGTTAAGTCCTTAAAATCAATACCTTTGTCTGTACCTCTTTTGTTTAAAATACATCACGACATGGCAAACAGCTATATAAATGAATTTTTCTAAACCACACGCATTGCTAATGTTTCTYTCTTTCACATCCAAAAAAGGAGTATCAGAAATCATAGCATTTGATAGATCAACATAAATGAATCTTAATATTAAATTACTAAAGAATGTTAAGTTTTACATTTCTAAAATTATAAATTTTCTTTGAAAAGGTCAGTCATTTTCCAGAGCCACATTTACTAACAGGAGGACATATTTCAACCATTAAAATGAAAGGAAAAGTGATTATATTCAATATTAAGAGAAAAATAATTGTTAAAAATGTGACTCTCTACTGAGCAAATAACAATGAGCTCCCAAGAAGGTTTCCAGATGGAAGAATAGTCTTCTCAAGGATGAAAAGCTCACTGAGGACTGATAAAACAGAAACCCATTTGAATAGTCACCTTATAGATGATTCTACAATTCATTACACATGAGGAGGAAAAATATGGTCTAGTTCAACTGTTATAGTTGCATCTCTTTACTGATATTCCATGTTCATATTAATATTTGTAAGCACTGTGAGCAATGAATAGTTCAAAATGAATGGCCATTCAGATGGCCTTGGCTAGCCTCAGTGGGTCACAGAACAAAAGGACATGACTATAGAATGAGAATTTGTTGGGAGGAGGGGAGTTGAGAGGAGTTGGAGGAAGCCAAGAGAGGGTGGAGGGGAGTGAGAGTAGATACAACACATGGATGGAATTGTGAAAGAAAACATTTAATTAACAAAAATCATATTAATGTGATCAGATAACTACATTTAGAATAAACATTTTAACTTCTTTAGAATAGCTATTTAGGTGTTCATTCTGCATTTTAAGGACATATGGCTTTTATATTTTAATTTGTTCTTTAGATTAATTTTCTTCTACTGTTTTTGGAATATAATTTTGTAGGTAGCAAGATTACATAGATTGTACTAAGTGACAAATATACCTTGGTTAGTAGTGGCAATGGCAAAGGGGTGATTATTTAAACAAGTGTTGTAAAGACCCATTACCTCTTTATTAATCTCCTTATTGACATTTTATTGTTTYGCATTTTTATTAGATATTTGCTTTATTTACATTTCAAATGTTATCCCCTTTCCCGGTTTCCCCTCCAAAACCCCCTATCCCATCCTCCCTCCCCCAGCTTACCAATCCCCCCTCCCACTTTCCTGACCTGGCATTCCGCTATAGTGGGGCATCAAGCCCTCACAGGACCAATGGCCTTTCCTCTCATTGATGTCTGAAAAGCCCATCCTCTGCTACATATGTAGCTGGAGCCATGGGTCCCTCCATGTGTACTCTTTGGCTGGTCATTTAGTCCCTGGAAGCTCTGGGGGGGGGGATCTGGTTAGTACACATTATTGTTCCTCCTATGGGGCTGCAAACCTCTTCAGCAGTTTGTGTCCTTTCTCTAGCTCTTCCATTGGGGACCCTATGCTGTGAGCCATGGGTATTTTAATCCCTCCTTTTAAGAAGGACCAAAGTATCCACACTTTGGTCTTCCTTCTTCTTGAGCTTCATGCGAACTGTATCTTGGATATTCCGAGCTTTTGGGCTAATATCCACTTATCAGCGATTGCATACCATGTGTGTTCTTTTGTGATTGGGTTACCTCATTCAGGATGACATTTTTTTTTTTTTTTAGTTCCATTCATTTGCCTAAGAATTTCATGAATTCATTGTTTTTAGTAGCTGAGTAGTACTCTGTAGTGTAAATGTATCCATTCCTCTGTTGAGGGACATCTGTGTTCTTTCCAGCTTCTGGCTATTATAAATAAGGGTGCTATGAACATAATAGAGCATGTGTCCTTATTACATGTTGAAGCACCTTCTGGGTATATGCCCAGGAGTGCTATAGCTGGGTCCTCAGGTAGTACTATGTCCAATTTTCTGAGGAACTGCCAAACTGATTTCCAGAGTGGTT
>BDUI01049189.1:9074-21073 GCA_002335545.1 Apodemus speciosus | reverse complement strand
TAATTGTGTTTGCAGAAGTGACTCTAAAGGCTCTATCTCCACCAGTTAAATTGTTTATACAGAAATTAAAGGGTTAGATCACCTTTCTAAAAAAGAAAAAAGCCAAATATAACAAGTGCAATTGTCATACTGATTCATTTCAATTTTCTTCACCATTTCTCAATGAAAGGCATGGTAGCAGGCCCCTTATTTTTGATGACTCTAGTCTTCTAAGTGTAATCTAAATTTCAGCTCAAAGAGATGAAATTCTAAGTTTACCAATGAACATCTACTTGGCTTCAGCATTATTTGTTGAAAGATCATTCTTCTTTTATTTAATTGTTTTTGTACTGTCAAAATCCACTCAAGCATATTTTTTTGTCTGTCTGGCCTCTCTATTCTGTTCCATTGACCTTTATCTTTAGAATTTTTCCATTGCCATATAGTCTTGTTTATTGTAAGTAGGACCTAATGAGTATTGAAATCAGATAGTCATTCTTCTCCTTTTTTCTCTTGTGAAATACTTTCTGATATTTTCCCATTCCCTTTCTAAATAAGTTTTAGAATTATCTTGTTTTTATCGATCAAAATATTTCTGAGGTTTTATATTATTCTCATTCAGTTTTGTATATCAATTTTAAAAGGATTGATATTTTCCCCAGCTCTGATAAATAGGTTCCTCATGCCTTGACTTCTTGCTCAGGTTGCTAGCATCTACAAAACAGAGACCTGCTTTTCTAACACCGTGCTAAGTCTCTAACCCCTGGCAACCAGCTCACTGAGATAACTATAAACATCAAATCCAAAGCAGCCCAGCTCTCCCAGTCACACCCAGTACCAGTGGTTCCCCCCAGAACTTGCCTTGCCCCCAGTGTCTTTTTTTGTTTTTATTTGTTTTGTTTTAAGATAAGGTTTCTCTGTATAGCCCTGGCTGTCCTGGAACTTGTTCTGTAGAACTAGCCTAGAACTCAGAGATCCACCTGCCTCTGCCTTCCTGGTGCTGGGATTAAAGGTGTGCACCACTTGCACTCTTGGTTCCTTGGTTCTTGGTTTCTCTCTTGCCCCCTTCTCTCTTCTCTTCCTCCTTTACTCCCCCTTWTTCATGGCTTGGTTCAGCCTGCTGGTTGTGTTTACTGTGGACCCTTCCAGATGCTTCTGGTTGTTTTCTTCCTCATATCTTCAGTAAACCTTCTCTTCCACCATACCTAAGTGCAGTCATGTCCTCATATTTTTTCATTCACACTCATAGTATGCCCACCTTTCTCCATTGCTTTCATCTTAAAAACTATTCAAACCTGATGAAGGGAGACCAACTTATTGCACCTTGCCAAACATAAACTCTCTTAGAACCTCCATTACTCAGTATTTCTTACCTGTTAAATTACCCATCATACTCCATACTCATTCATGTTCTAACTACCTCTATGGACTGTAACTCGAATGTACATTAATATAGCTGTGTTACCTATTATGGACGACAAGAAGTGCATATTGAAAGGAGCCTGTTATGGTTATTTCTGGAGGGGCCCTGCCAGAGCCTTATACATACAGAGGAAGATGCTAGCAGCCAAACATTGGACTGGGTGTGGGGTCCCCAATGGAGGAGTTGGAGGGAGGACTGGAAAGCTGAAGGTGTTTACAGCCCCATGGGAAGAACAATGATGTCGGCCACCCAGACGTCCCAGGACTCCCAGGGACTGAACCATCAACCAAGCGGTACACATGGTTCCAGCCAAAAATATGGCAGAGGAAGGCCTTGTCAGGCTTCAGTGGAAGTAGTGGCCCTTGGTCAGGTGAAGGCTCAATAGATGCCCCAGAGTAGGGAAATCAAGTGGGAGGGGAGGTGGGAGTGGGTCGGGTAGAGGGGCGTATACTTGGAGGCAGGGGGTAGGAGGAGGGGTTGGGGGTTTTCAGGGAGGGGGGAAACCGTGAAAGGTTTTACCATTGGCAATGTAAATGAAGATTATATTCAATAAAAGAAATATAGGTGTGTTACTGGGCCCGGAGTCTTCCCTCAGCATTCACTTAACACCACTGTTGAGTGTCCAGTAGAAGAGGTATTGGAGAGTACTTGTGTGCTGGCTAATTTTATGTCAACTTGACATTATTCAGAGTTACAGAGCAGAGGAAGTCACAATTGAGTAAAGTGCCTCCATAAAACACAGCTATAGGCAAGCCTCCATGGCAGTGGTTCTCCCCTTCCTAATGCTGCAACACTTTAATATAGTTTCTCATGTTGTGGTAATCCCCAATCATAAAATTATTTCATTGCTATTTCATAATTATAAATCTGTTATTGTTATAAATCTTAATGTAATATTTGGTATGCAGGATATCTGAAATGCAACCCCAAAGGGGTTGGACCTACAGGTTGAGAACCACTGCTGTAGGGCATTTTTTTAAATTGGTAATTGATGTGCAAGTACCCAGCTCATTGTGGGTGATAGTCCTGTATTCTATAAAAAAAATAAAAAAGCGAGCCAGTAAGCAGCACTCCCTCTATGGCATCTGCATCAGCTCCTGCCCCCAGATTCCTACCATGTTTCTATATTCACTACCTTCAATTGGCTATGTTATGGAAATGTAATTCAAATACCAACCTCCCACCCAAACTTGCTTTGGTCATGGTGTTTCTCCACAGCAATAGAAACCCTAACTTAGACAGTACCAGTCCCCAGTTTGTTGATCCGTTCACTCTGACCTGGTTCTCCATGACTTAGAGGCCATTCCAGGCCATGTTATAAAAACCAGTTAACCTGTAAATCCCACTTGCCCAAAGACAGATAACTTCTGGGAATATTGAGGGCTGTGGTTCTTAGGAAATAGCAAGTCACATGATTTCACTCCCCTAAACAAGTTTGTTTACACAGGATGTGCCCTGCAAACTTCTGGAGTAAACAGCTGTGTTTGAAAGGAAAACAGCAAGCATTTATTTTAATTTTTTCTCTTTTTTTCACATAGGTTTCTGTATTATGATTCTCTGAGGGATTCTGATCTGGTGATATGGGAGGCCTGACAAGGCCCACCAATCCTTCATCAAGGACAAAAGGAGACATCCTATGGCCCACTGATTATTTCTGGTAAACTGGGGGTTTAGTCAGAGCCACCAATTTTTTCTGACCTGCCTTAGGGTCTTGAGGACACTCTGGTGACACTTGAATCTGAAGAAAAAAAATCTTGAAGAGGCCCAACATCTTGGCATCCATTATCAGGTTCCAATGCCTAGGCTGCACAACAGAGCTGAGAAGTCATAAGGTCATCTCAAGATACTGGGGACCAAGTCAAGAGTTTGGTTCGCTGTGTCTGGGTTTGCAGGGAGGCTATTGAAAAGAAAAGACCATCCAAAGACTGCCCCACCTGGGGATCCATCCCATATACAGTCACCAAACCCAGACACTATTGTGGATGCCAACAAGTGCTTGCTGACAGGAGCCTGATATAGCTGTCTCCTGAGAGGCTCTGCCAGTGCCTGACAAATACAGAGAAGGATGCTCACAGCCAATCATTGGACTGAGCACAGGGTCCCTAATAGAGGATCTAGAGAAAGGACCCAAGGAGCTGAAGAGGTTTGCAGCCCTGTAGGAGGAACAACAATAAGAGCCAACCAGTACCCCCAGATCTCCCAGGGACTAAACCACCAACCAAGGAGTACACTTGGAGGGACCCATGGCTCCAGCTGCATGTGCAGCAGAGGATGGCCTTGTTGGACATCAAAGGAAGGAGAGGCCCTTGGTCTTGAGAAGGCTGGATGCTTCAGTAAAGGGGAATACCAGGACAGGGAAGCAGGAGTGGGTGGGTTGGTGAGCCTGGGGAGGGCGGAATGGGTTAGGGATTTTGGGAGGAGGAACCAGGAAAGGGGACAACATTTGAAAAGTAAATAAAGAATATATCTAATAAAAAAGAAATAATGGTAGATTATGAAATATAACAGGTCTTGTTCTGTTCTGGCTATATTTACTCATTCAAAGAGTGAATTTTTTTAAAGCAGTTTTTTATTTGTTAAGAGAATTTCTCTTGTTCCAACTGTCAGACCTCTAAAGGACTTTTACTGTTTGATATCATTGTCTTATGTTTTCTTTTGTCATTTTGGCTCTGTTTCTTATCTTGTTCCTATACCTGTCTTTCTGACTCAGGGATATTGGATACACAGAACAGATAAGCTGGAATGCAGCTCCAAAGGTCACTCTGAAACAGCCAGACTTTTGGATCATAGGATTCAGTAGCAATGTATAGCCATTCTGTGCATGGCAGGAACAAGTGCCCTGTGCAGAAGCCCAGGGTCTCAGTGCAGAACCGTTGGTGGGCTCTTCTTGGCTGGTCCCACTGCAGCACTACTGTGGGGCTAGAGTTTCAGTTTCAGGACAACCTCCTGCCACACAAAAAGCTTCCCTTTCTCCTAGGATGTAGACTGCTGGGCATTGGATTCATCAACTGCAGCTACCAAGACCCCCTCCACCCTCCAATTATAACACTGAAGAAGGTAGGGAAAGTTTTGTCTGTCTTGTATGTATGGACAGGTCTGTGTTTTCTGATGTGTCTGTAAGTTTTGTTGCAAACAAGGAGCCAAGATAGAATTGTGTCAGTCTCAACTGAATGTATGAATGTATGAATGTATGGTGGCTAGCTACCATGTTCTGGTCTTCTTTGAATGAGTCTTCTTTGAAAGAGTGAGCTTACCATGTTGTCTGTTTCTTGTTTATAAGTTTACTGTTTCTCATGTCATGAGCTGCTTGAGCTCAGAATTTATCTTGGAGCTTTCTGGCCTCTGGTTCTAATGTTAGAGGGACTCAAATGTCTTTTGGGTGTGGATAATATTAAAGTTGTTCTATGCCGTTCTACTTTATTGAAAATCTGGCTCTGGAATAGGGTTATGACTCTCCCTAATATGTTCAGGTGAGGGGCTATATCAGGGAAAAAAGAGCAAAGCAGAGCAGCTCAAGAGATGATTGGTTTCATTTAATTGCATAAGACTGTTATATGAACTTTCTGTATCTCAAGATTTGTAAGTTTATTTGATATGGTTAAAAATCTATAGCAGAAGAGTTAAAATTTATAACACAGAGCTGATGATTGCAAATCTATATATAGGTAATCTTAAAGGAACCATGTGGCAAGATTCCATTTTGGGATATAGGCAACCAGGTGGATATCAGCCATCTTTGTTAGGGTTGAAAAAGAAGAATGTCATGTGACTTCACTGCCATCATATTTAAAAGGAACCACAAGGTGTGGGGCAACAAAAGAGACAACAACACATCTCAGAAATACTTTGGATTAAGACAGGGTTTTGTATGACAATTCCTGTCCTATCCTCAAAACAAGGTTTATGAAATGAGGATTAGGATCCTGGGCTAGAAAGTTCAGGGTTAGTGGCAGGGTATGCCAAGTAGGAACTGAGGGATGCTGGGAGAACCTGAAGGCCAGGTCTGCTTTGATATGTAAAATATGCACCTCAGTCCCTTGTCCTAGGTCTGAAACAAAACACTTAGTATGACAGAGACTCCAGATCCCAGCAGTGACCTCCCAAGATCTCCAAGAAGATGGTTTGGGCAAGAAGATGATTCCATCTGAATTGTGGTAAAACTAACCACTGGAAAACACTTCCCTAAAGCCTTGACTGCCATGAGGACCCAGCTGAAACTGTGGACAAGCAGGGCACTAGAGAGCTGATTGTTTCACTTTGCCTAAAAAAAAAAGTAAGGTCAGTTCCCAATGTTCCTCCTCCATAGAAAAAAAGGACTCTCATCTTCTGGGCCTGGTGGGCAAAGACTGATGCTGCTCTGGTACCTCTGCCCAGAAAACCACACTGTGGAGACCACAGGAGACTGGGATAACCTTCTAGATAATGAACCTACATTCACCTACAATCAACTGATTTGGGAGGCAAATTTGACCCATTAATTCCTTTCATGTCAACAACATTCAAATGTAATTTTGTAAATGTCTGTTGCCATTTCTTTGGCTTCTGGGTGCACAGAACAAAACCCTTGAAAAGTAGAGCTACTATATATCCCAGAGCATGCTATTCATGTCTCCATTGTAACACAGCTCACATTGTATTTTCATTGTTTATTTACTGGCCCAACTCCAACTAGTCCATGAATATCATGAAAAGAGCAACTGTTCTCATTTGTTCAGGTCTCTATCCCCCAGAATAGCACTCAAAACAAGGAACATACTTATGTCAAATATTAGGCAAACTGACATAATTTCTTGTATTTCTTCTACATACGAGAGAGCCAAATCATTCAAATCATTTCCCAGAAAACAAATCTGAATTATAAGATGGCAAAGCTGCTTTAATAAATATTTGTATAGTATTCAGTAGAGCTAGTATAATACGTATATCTAATTTGGGATACAGTTTAGATTTAAAAGCAGAAAATCATTCTATGTAACTCAAACGCCATTTTATGTGACTTGAAATAATATAATTCCTAAATTTAGCTGTGATTAAGCGCTCAGAAGCAAGTCCCTGGCAGCTTAGATAGGAAACTAGTCTAGGACAGGCCTTGATATGCTAATGAACAAACCCCAAGGTAGTATTAATATGCTAGTGAACCAACCCCAGGCTGTGAACTCTGATAGAGTCAAGCTACTACACGATGAAATAATACAAAAATTGGAACACTGGGGATTGTCTCTGGGATTGCACTGCAATCCTTCCAAGATCATATCCCAAATGTTTAATAAATACAATCATTTTCCAAAATTTATAAATACAATAAATATATAAAAACCTAGGAGAGTGTATAGTAATTTGTATGGAATTCAGTAGTGCTAGTATGATAGTTATGTCTAATTATATAAGGTTATGGAAAGCTACTGAGACGAGGTGTGTCTCAGGGGGTGTCCGTGCATGGAGGTCGAGAGAGGCCATTGTGTGAAGCTGTGAAGGTAAAGCCTGGATTGCCTTAGAGACCCCAAGATGTTGGAGATGCCAGAGCTGTGGGATACCTGCCAACAAAACCTGCTAACAAAGAGTGGAACCAGCCCAAAAGAAAGTGTGTTGCAGTCAACAAAGCTGAAAGTAATTGGAGAGCTGAAAAGTGCTTTGGCATCAGACATGGAGATGCAGAGTTCCAAGTTTGCCCGACTGGTTTTCAGTCTTGTTTTGGTCCAGTATTTCCTCATTGTGCTCCCTTTTCTCCAATTTGGTATGGTAATATATATCATGTGCCATCGTATGTTGGACATTTATGTGATCTACTTTTCAGTTTGATTTTACAGGGGGATTACATTTAAGAGAGTCCATGAATCTCAGAAGAGACATCTAACTTTGGACTTCTAAAGTGTTGAGACTGTTATAGACTATAGGGACTTTTGAGATTGGACTGAATGTATTTTGCAATATGATATGACTACAAGGCTATGGGGTGAAGGAGTAGAATGTGGTGGTCTAAATGAAAATGGCCGCCCTAGACTCATAGGGAGGTATTATTGGAGGTGTGGCCTTATTGAAATAGGTCTGCCTTGTCAGAGGAAGTATGACACTGAGGGGGTGGGCTTTCATGTTTCAGAAGCTCAAGCCAGGCCTAGTGGCTCACTGTCTCTGCTCCCTGCTGATTCAGATGTAGATTTCTCAGCTACCTCTCCTGCACCATGTCTACTTGCATGCCCCCATGCTTCCTATCCTGACAATAATGGACTCTGAACTCTAAGTCAGGCCCAATTAAATATTTTCCTTTATAAGAGTTGCTTTGTTCATGGTGTCTCTTCACAGCAATAAAATCCTAACTAACACAGTTGGTTTCATCTCTGTGCAGTTGTTACAGATTTCTAGTATACAACTTGGGACAGCTCTCATGTCTTATTGCCACAGAGGTACTACTATATTTTTGTGGGTTTAAAAAAATCTTTTCTGTGATTGTTGTCTGACTACTCCCTCTACCAAAATGTAAATTTCATGAGATTTGTGATCATATAGAAGTGAGAAAACATAGTTGCTAAAAACACACTGGCTTTTGGAGCCAGATTCTAAATTCAAATTCATTTTCTACCATTGAATAGCTATGTGAAATTTGGGTACTGATTAGCTTTTCTGTTGCTCAGTTTTCTTTTCCTGAAAATAATAGCAGTGTTCATGTCATTGTGCTGGCTAGTTTTATGTTAACTTAACAGAAGTTAGACTCATTAGAGAGGATCAAGCCTCAATTGAGAAAATGCCTCTATAAGATCCAGATATACAGAATTTCTAAATTAGTGAGTGATGAAGGAGGGCTCAATCCATTGTGAATGGTGCCAGTCTTGGGTTGGTGGTCCTAGGTTCTTTAAGAAAGCAAGCTGAGCAAGCCATGGGTAGGAAACCAATGAATAGCACCTCTTTATGTCCTCTGCATCAGTTCCTGACTCCAGCTTCTTGCCCTGTTTGAGTTCTTGCCTTGGCTTCCTTCAATGATAAACAGTGATATGGAAGCAGAAGGTAAGAAAGTCCTTTCCTCCCTAACTTGCATTTTGGTCATGGTGTTTCATCACAGCAATAGTAACCCTAAGACAGCACTAGAGTAATAGAGTTAGGATTAAACTAACAATGTGCTATATCCTCAAACCTAGGAGAGTGTTTATCACATTGTAATTTCCCAGTAGTGTTTGTTGGTTGAATGTATTAGTAAATCCTTAATGTATCTACTCCTTTCCTCCTGTTATTATAATTTTCTATTTTTCTCTTCTTTTAGAAAGACTTTCCCTGATTATTATTATTACTATTTGCTTACTTCTCTGAACTAAGTTAGTTTTCTCTAATAAATGTTCTTAGAAACTTACATTTCTGCTTCCAAGCTGCATTTTGCTCAATACTGCACCACCATGGTAATGTGTTGTCTTCATAGTGCTTGGTTTGTGACATTAAGTCAAAGCTTTGTGAGAGCAGAGTTTTATGTTTGTTGTATATACTATGGGAGATTCACTGCCAATGATTGTTCTTAATGCACAATATTCATACAATAAATATTTTGACTATGTATACTGAAGGCTTTTGTCTCATTTTTCTTTTACAAATGCAGATTAAGAAACAGGAAATCTCTTAGAATTCTAGGGAGTCACACCGCTTTTCAAATGCTAATACTAATTCAGAGTCAGGGCTATTATTGCTTCTCTACTGCCTTTTTTTTGGGGGGGGATCACTGTTCAAGTATAGAGCAGAACTGTGCATTCAAAGATCCTGGTTTGTATTTATGATTCATTCCATGAAAGCATACATAAATCAACCATAGATTGGCTTCTCTTTTATTAATTTCTTATATTTTAATTGTATTTATTCTAGCACACCCTGTCTTCCTTACACGTTTCAGTGACAATAATATTGTCCCTTATAGAGGTAAGATTTTTCTATTTCTAAGGCCTCAAATTAATCAGTACTTATAACATATGGTAGAATTCATTGATAGCATATTTGTAAACATTGTTTCATTCACTACATACTTATGATAATTTGACAACTGAACATACACTGTGTAGAAATATACTAAATTGACTGCAGGTGACTATCTTATTCCTTCAGAAAAAGCAAAGGGGCATTCAATTTTTCCTTTATTCTTTCTTCCTTTCATTGCTAGCCTGGTTCTTTAGGCATGATAGAAAGACAGGGACAATTATGGTGTCAAAGGTAGGGATAAGAGCTCTCTATTGTAAAGCCTCTCATAGCAAAATGTCAAGAATTCACACATAATTAATGTTTGTTGTAAAGGTTGCCAACAGAGAAAAATTCCTTTTATAGATACATATGTCAAATGGGAATGTTAAAATTGCAGTATTTAAAGCTTAAGTGGATATAGTCATTCTCATTTCTTATCTGTAATAATGAAAATTTCTAGAAATGTATCAAAACTCCCTTTACAGTAAAAGACATGCAGTTGCTTGTGAGGCCCATAATTTTTCTTGTAAGATTATATTCTTATTTTAGTTAAGATGTCTATCTTTAAATAAAATACCATTGCTAAAAACAATTTGGAGAAGAAAAGATTTATTTCATCTTAACAACTTGTAGTCAAGAAGTCAGGGAAGGAAACCAAGGCAGAAACTATAGTAGAGGCCATGGAGAAGTGCATCTTACTGACTTGTTCCTCATGGCTGCTCAGCCTGTTTTCTTATATTATCTAAGATCACCTTCTTATGAATGGTACCACCGCCTGTGGTCCAACACACATCAATCTTAATCAAGAAAATGCACTACAAGCTTCTTCACAGGCTGATTTGTTGGGAGCATTTTCTCAACTGAGGTTCCCTCTTCAAAAATAAATCCAACTTGTGTCAAATTAGCATAAAATTGGCCAGCACAAATCCCACTCAAGGCATCTCTGGAGTCTATTCTATAACCTTACTCATCAAAAAGAAAGAATGTGCTCCTAAACTATGTGTCTCTACCCTCCCAAACTGCCATCCCATAAACGTGGATCGGGTAATGCAGTTTGTCAAGCCAAGTCGGCAGTTTGTGAAGGACTCAATTCAGCTGGTTAAAAGATGCACCAAACCCGACAGAAAAGAATTCCAGAAGATCGCCATGGCCACAGCGACAGGATGTGTTATTATAGGATTCATTGGTTTCTTCATGAAACGGATCCACATCCCTATTAATAACATTATTGTGGGTGCCGAGTCCTTTCTCATCTTGGTACGAGTGAACCAGTGAGGGGGTGACAAGCTCATGAAGTAAACCATTGCCTGGATGCTTTGTGGTTTTTGTTTCTTTCCTCCTTCCTATGAGGTTTTTCTATTTCTAAATTAAAATAATTTCAAAATAAAAAAACAAAAAGAAAGAATGTTTTGACGTGTAATTTGATAGTTATCAAAAACTCAGAAGTGGGAAGACACTTAAGTCTGATTTTCTTTACAAAGTCCTGAGTGATGCTCTCAAATGTGCTTTATTCTTTTCCTGGTTGTCTCTCTTTTTATTAATTGCATTTTAAAAATCCTGAGTGGAGACTCCTAAAGGATAGGGAATTTCTCAGGCTGGTGATAACACAGCTGGATTGAGTCTTTTGCTATATCGTTTCTGACATCTTTTGGGTGATTCATTCAAAAATCCTGTGAAGCATTCTTGGTAAATTTCTTGACTGCCTTATTAAATGCTCAGTCTCATGATTTTGGCTCATACTTTTTTTTTCATATCTCTAAACTTTTGTTTTCTTACCAGAAAACTATGAATCACTTAATTAGCACCAAAAGTAGTCTACTTGATAGATTTTTCCATATGCTGATTCTGGGTCAGATGCAACAGTAAATACTCTGGAAGATATCACTATAGTGCCTGATCTCTTGATTCCCTACCATACCTCCCCCAGTATTTTTCTTTAATTTCACAATGGCTTTTTTGACGTTTTGTTTGTTTGCTTGGTTTGGTATTTGTTATCAGATTGTCCTCTAACTCATAGAGATCTACCTACCTCTGCCTTTTGAGTGCTAGGACTTAAGGACTGCACCGCCACTGTCCAGCTAATATCATAAAGTTTTAAGGAAGTTCATACTTTGGCTTGAGCCATAGCAGTACTTATGATCAGGTACATACATTGGCTCTGGATTATACATGGCTGGTAGAATATCACAGCTTTAAGTACATGACAAGCCATTTGATGTTTAGTCTAGAAAACATGTAGCATCTAGTGATGTCTACCTATTCCATGTTGGGAACTGAAAACTGCAATGACTATTCAAAATCTATACTCTAACTCGTTAAATTCTTTTCTTTTTTAAATACATAAGCAAACAAAAGGATTATTGTTTAGCCTGTCTCTATAATTTACATATAAAAGTAAAAATGTTGCCCTAGAATGACATTGAGGAAAAAATTTCATTTCTAAGTGTATCTCTCCACTGCTGTTTAGCTCTTAAAATTGGAAAGGATATTATCTTAAATGTGGATAACTAGTTTTAGCTTTTGATCTTTTTTCTTTTGCTAGCTTTCTTACATCTCAAAGATATAAACTTTCCACATTGCGTTTTAACTAAGACTACACACTCTGATTTAATGTAATTTAATGTAATTGGGGCACATATATTCATAATTATTGTTGCCAAGCATCACT
>BDUI01049180.1:0-18205 GCA_002335545.1 Apodemus speciosus | reverse complement strand
AATAATAATAATAATACCAATAATAACGTTAAACATTTTTAAAGGACTTCTATTCCTCTTTCAGGCTGGGTTGTACTCCATCCCATATACGCCCAATCCTGTGTGCTCCCCTTYGTTGGTTCTTCGCTATGGTGAATCTCACTGCTATGAATATGGCGTATAAATTCCTTTAGGGGATTTTGCTTTCAGTACTTCTGTGTGRTTACCCAGTGGGAGAATKGCTGWGTCATCAGAAATGCTGTTGCAYGGTGTTTCTATGAACTGATGCTTGGGGTGGAGTCAGGGTTGCGGCYAGAGGGRCAGGAGATGAAGTTGCCTGTGACTGGAGTCCCCTCTTGAGAACACACACCTCCAGATGCCCATGCCTTGCCCTACCAGGGATGTCCGACCTTTTGACATTGCAACATAGTGTCAAGAGACTTGCAATCAAGTAACAAAGAAAGTAACTTGAACAAAAATCTCATCCCGTTTTTAAAGAATAAGCTTACAATTTTGTGTGGGCCAGCATCCCTGGCTATATCCTTCACCGCATGGGACTTGTGGGCTGCAAGTCTGACGAGCCTGCCAGATCAACTAAAAGTAGCCTTTCTCTGGCAGGACTCAGGCTCAGAGCCCGGGTGATTTCAAGGCTTTGGCAAATTCAACAGTTAGCGATGGATGTCAGTGCTTTTCAGCTTTGAATGTGTATGAAGTCCTCATACCCATTAAGAATACAGATTTCTGAGAGTGCCCTATCTCTAAGTGTCTCGTTGAACAGGTCTAGGGGAGTCTAGGGCTCGTAGTTCTCCAGACTCTACAGTTATTCTAACATGTTCCTAGGTTGTGGTCAGTCTCTAAGCAACACAAGGACCCTGAGGCTGAAGAGAGGCCCCCACTCCACCCAGCCCTCCTCTACCCCTGCAGCTGAGTCTGCACGGTGGGCTCCCAAGCCCGCACTGCTCAATGCAGTGGGTGAAACTGTGTGCAAAACCGGATTCTTCCACCCTTAGCTGAACTGGCACGGTCCAGCTATAATGCTTGCCTCAAAATGTGAACTTGTTCTAAGAGAATTGATGGTAGATAATAAAACTGATATATTGGGGAAGATTAGGGATGTGTTAGAGAACTTGGCTGGGGATACAGTTCAGTGGAAAAGTTCTCGCCTAACCTGCCCAAGGCCATAGATTCCATCAATAGCAACAAAACATAACAAAAATCTCTGCTATCAGAAATTCGTATTTCATATTTTCTTAAGTGCAGTGTATTGTATATGAAGACAGAAAACCCGCACCGAGCTGACCTAAGCCACCTAAGAGTATACAAAATACACCCCGGTGTCTGTTGGTTACCTCCACTCTCAGTGTACTTTGAGCCTCGGGCATCTACAGTTGGTGTTAAATTTTTCCCCCTGATGCCTGACAGTCCCCCTCCCCTTTTCTCACCATTTCATAATAATCCAGTGACTGAAACCTCTGGACGCCCACTTCCACCAGCAAACTGCGGGTCTTTCCCAAATCTATTGAAGTATTAATAGGTCTCTTGTTTATTTAACTGGGCTTACCACATATCATTTTTAATTTAATTCCTGTGCCCCCCCCAACTTTTTGCTAATGATAAATCCTTTGAGATTTATATTCTAGCCCTATTTTTTCCTATAGATCCTGGAAGTTGAGTGCATGATGTTTGCATGGTGCAGCAGTTTTGGTTTCTGTCTGAGACAAGGTCCGACTATGCAACCTAGCCTAACTCTTGAGTTTTCATCTCCATCTCCATCTCCATCTCCATCTCCATCTCCATCTCCATCTCCATCTCCCAGGTTTCCATCTCCGTTACAGGCTTGCACCACCACACCTAGCCACAGTGCAAAGACTTAAAATATCAGTGGTTTTGAATGGGTGTTCATGGTGGGGGGGGAAGGATCGAACCCAGGACCTTCATGCATGCTGGTCCAATGCTCTACTACCACGCATGCATGTGTCACCAAACTTCTAACTGTGGAAGTAACTTTATGTGTTTCTTTTTATCATCTGGATAGTGATCAATGATCATGGAGTTTAGTCTGCCACTCTTCCTTTTCTCYCTCTCATCTTGGCAACCCCAAGATAGCAGACTCCTCCGATGAGRTTTGAAGGGATTTCCTGAAGGTTTGGGCCCAACCCCCTAGCTTGGAAAAAAGCATGTGGCCACAGCTCTCACRYCTTCGGTTGGCATTTCAGCCATAAGTTCCCCTCTGGGCACAACCATTTAGCAGGGGTGGCTTCAGGTCATGTGATCTTCTCTGGTTGGTTCCCTCTTCTGCCTGCCTCTTGCCTTGCGCACTTCTTCCAGGACTCTTGTCTTTCAGAAGTTGCAGTCTGGGTGACCTTGGCCGCCTGGTTCTTATCTTCAGTTGCGCTTGCCTTGTTGCTGTTGGATGTACTTATTTCCACACAGTTGAGCTTCTGCCTCTCATTTCAGAACAATGCTTGCCCRGTCCCCCCCACCCCCCACGCCCTCAGCATGAGCCTCTCCAGACACCTCACCGTACTGCATACCTGGTTCCCCTGCTCACCGGACCCGCCAGCCATTTCAACCAGAGATCCGCCTCAGAGGTAAAAGTGGAATTATTCCATTCTTCTATACATCTTAAAGATGTCTTGAGCCAAGGACGTTTGTTTACGGTCTGCTTGTTCAGCCGCTTTCGTCTTGCTTACTTTGATGTTAGCTCTGCTGGTGGATCTGAACATTGAAATATATTGAGATATATGCTATTTGCCCATCACTCATTGCCAGACATTCAAGGTCATCTAGCTCARTGGCCTCTCCTGGGGATCAACACTGATCCCAGCAGAAATCAGAGCTGAAATGAAGAAATTTAACTGTGCTTATCCTGAGCTGACACCCGCATGCTTATGACCCTGAGGGAATTTCTCYGCCCGGTTACATAAGATGAGAAATTGGCCTGATGTTTGGGTAAATAACAGCCGCAAACCCATTAGTTACTCAAAGACCACACTAGCTCTTTTCTGAACCTTCTTGTAGCTCAACACCATGTTTATCTTAGAACCATCATGTGAGGAGTTAGAGTGTCTCTTCTCTGTTCCTCTAGAGGACCAGCCAGCAAACTGCAGTCTGTGTTTGGACTTCCCAGCCCCAACTCATTAGCCATCTGGTTCACCCCCATCCTAGAACATCTATGGTGGTCGTTTCCATGTGAACTGAAGACCCTTTATATCACATTGAAATGGGAGGGCCCTAGGAGGCTGGTGAACTCTGAGTCTGGGCACAGCATTAGGTCTGTGAAGCCTGTGCCGGGAGACAGTCACAAAACTGTCAACAGATCTCCAAAGTACTCAAGACCTCAAAGCCCGTGAAGAAGCTGTGCATATGTGTGACGTGTTCCCATAGCCCCGGAGCTAAGAGGATGGGGCAGGACGATCTGAAAGCGTATTGGCTGGCTGGGCAGGTAGAACGGTGAGCTTCCAGTTTTGTGAGGGAGGGACCCAGTTGTGAGGCAATAAGGCAGAGCGCCCTGGAGGAAGACACCTGACATCCTGCCCTGGATGTGCAAGCAGGCACATGGGTGTGCACACACGTACACTTACCTGCACTATGGAGACACACCACACACACACACACACACACACACACACACACACACACACATCCAAACCACGTCAGTTGTCTACAGCCAGACGGTGTGACATCTGTGGCATCCTCAGGTAGGAGCAATGAGGCTATGCTCTTCCGTGCTTTGTGAGTCACAGTAGACCCCACTTCCCACTGTAAAATGTGAAAGAGGGGTACATAAAATTGATGGGAGTGTGAGATTTCTATCACTGYTTCTTTTCCTTCTTGGGCCCCGTGCCTGGTTTGCTCTTGTCCCCACTGAAGTGCATCTTCGATTCTTCACTCTGGGTACCACTCAAAAAGACTTCCTGCTTCACACTGGATTCCTTCCTCTGCTTTCCAGGGCTCCACAAGCTTGGAGAATCACAGTCCTGGGCTTGCACGCTGAGAGAGATGGAACTTCACTTAGGATCTATCTTAGTAACTGCCTCTTACGTCTTCTCTCAGGCTGTCCATCTCTGTCCTTGTAGATTCTAGCCTGCCCTCTCTAGACTTGCTTTATCAGTCAGGATGTATATTYGATGATTACCAGAGCCGTGGGGAACTGATTTGGGGTAGGATGAAGAGTGCACACCTGACCTTGGTAGATGCAGCAGCGTGATGGTAAGTCTAGGTAGAGCAGACAGGAATCTACAAGGATAGCTCCAGGGATGGCAAAAGAGACCCACAACCCTTTTAAAGCACAACCCCAGTGACTTAACTTCCTCCCACTAAGCCCCACCCACTAAGGGCTCCACTACCTTCCGATGGTGTCATAGGATGGCAATGAGTCCTTTAACACCTGGGCTGATGTGGAACGCTTTCTGGAACCGTTCAACAGAGGTTTTTGATTAGAGCTGTTGACAGCAAGTGAAGAGATGGAGGAGCCACGCACGTGGACGCCATCTTTAATCGCTGTTCTATTGCTGTGAAGAGAGACACCATAACCAGCAACTCTTAGAAAGTATTTAATTGAAGCTTGCTTACAGCTCTAGGNGATGATTACCAGAGCCGTGGGGAACTGATTTGGGGTAGGATGAAGAGTGCACACCTGACCTTGGTAGATGCAGCAGCGTGATGGTAAGTCTAGGTAGAGCAGACAGGAATCTACAAGGATAGCTCCAGGGATGGCAAAAGAGACCCACAACCCTTTTAAAGCACAACCCCAGTGACTTAACTTCCTCCCACTAAGCCCCACCCACTAAGGGCTCCACTACCTTCCGATGGTGTCATAGGATGGCAATGAGTCCTTTAACACCTGGGCTGATGTGGAACGCTTTCTGGAACCGTTCAACAGAGGTTTTTGATTAGAGCTGTTGACAGCAAGTGAAGAGATGGAGGAGCCACGCACGTGGACGCCATCTTTAATCGCTGTTCTATTGCTGTGAAGAGAGACACCATAACCAGCAACTCTTAGAAAGTATTTAATTGAAGCTTGCTTACAGCTCTAGGTTCTGAGTCCCTTGTCATCATGGCAAGAAACATGGTGACAGGCATAGCAGGCACGGTGCTGGAGAAATAGTCAGGGTTTCTATTCCTGCACAAACATCATGACCAAGAAGCAAGTTGGGGAGGAAAGGGTTTATTGAGCTTACACTTCCACACTGCTGTTCATCACCAGAGGAAGTCAAGACCGGAATTCAAGCAGGTCAGGAAGCAGGGGCTGATGCAGAGGCCATGGAAGGATGTTACTTACTGGCTTGCTTCCCCTGGCTTACTCAGCCTGCTTTCTTATAGAACCCAAGACCACCAGCCTGGGGATGGCACCACCCACAAGGGGCCCTCCACCCTGATCACTAATTGAGAAAATGCCCCACAGCTGGATCTCATAGAGGCATTTCCTCAAGGGGTGCTCCTTTCTCTGTGATAACTCCAGCTTGTGTCAAGTTGACACACAAAGCCAAGCAGTGCACCTGGAGTTTTGAAATCTCATAGCCCGGTTGCAGCGATCCACTTTCTTCAGTCTGTTCCTCCCAATGCTAATCCTTTCAGAGAGCTCCATTCCCTGGTGAGTTGAGCCTATGGGGCCATTTCTTCCTCAAACCACCACAGAGGACACGAGCTCTCTGGGATCCTTGTTAATCTTTTTCTCCTCTCACATAGCACCTATGCTTGGAACATACGCCGGACACATCTGTGAGACACCCTTTACCCGCTGCGGCACATGAATGGATGCTGAGTTCCCCTCCCCCACCCCACACCAAGCTTCAGCAGGTGGGCGGATCTCTGCTTTACCTTATACTCTATCACGGCTGCATGTGTCAGGCATGGAGCAGGTGCATAACCCACTTAATTGAGGTGAATCAAATCAAATCTTCTATCAAGATGCATAGAGTGCTCAGTGCCTGTATTAGGATCTCAGGTCTTGGGGGGATGGGCTAGAGTCTGGGACAGAATACAGCAGAGAAACTGATGTTTTTGTTTTTGTTTTAAGATTTATTTATTACTGTATGTGAGTATGCTGTAGGTGTCTTCAGACACACCAGAAGAGGGTGTAGGRTCTCATTATGGATGGYCGTGAGCCACCATGTGGTTGCTGGGATTTGAACTCAGGACCTTTGGAAAAAGCAGTCAGTGCTCTTAACTGCTGAGCCATCTCTCCAATCCAACTGATGTGTTTACTGTCTGATTATCAGCTAAGCTTCTGGGAGCTAGGAATGGGACTCCTTGGAAAATGTCTCTTCTTTATGACTTTCAACTTTTCTCAGCAACTCTGGAATGGATAAGCAAACACTGAGCAGATAATAAATAGGAWTTTTTTTWAATTTTTGTTTTGTTTTGCCGTTTGTTTGCTCCTTTTATGGTGCTAAGAAAAAACCTAGAACCTAGCACATGCTAGGCAAGCGTTCTACTACTGGCCTGCCTCCCCAGCTGGCATGAACTATCTGTGACGCACTGGTGCCCAGTGTGTAAAATAGCACCATTAAGTGTTCGAGAAGAAAAGAGTGAGTATCTCTGTTTCTCCAAATCTGCCAAACAGGAAGAATCTGCCAGCAGAATGTTTGTGGAGTCCCTTGAACAAAGGGACAGCACTATCACACGGGAGACCCTCTGGTACGGAGGGCCGGCCCGTGTGCTGAGTCTCAGGCTGTGATGTGGTGGCTTCAGTTCTCTCCTATTTCCCRTAGGATCATGGCACACCAACTTGACCTTCTCGTAGGTGTGATCCTCATGGCCAGCCCTGTGTTGGAAATGTCTCCCTGTTCCTCTGATGGCCGGATAGCCTTATTCCGAGGCTGTAACCTTACCCAGATTCCCTGGGTGCTCAATACCACTGAGAGGCTCCTGCTCAGCTTCAACGCTATCAGTTTGGTCGTTACCACATCATTTCCACTCCTCGAGCGGCTCCTGCTGCTGGAGCTGGGGACCCAGTATGCTAACTTGACCATTGGCCATGAGGCCTTCAGAAACCTGCCCAATCTTAGGATCTTGGACCTGGGCCTAAGCCRGATCGAAGTCTTGAGTCCAGAYGCTTTTCAGGGACTGCCCCACCTCCTGGAACTCCGGCTGTTTTCCTGTGGGCTCTCCGGTGCTGTGTTAAGGGAYGGTTACTTCAGAAACCTAAAGTCATTAGCTCGCTTAGACCTGTCTAGCAACYGGATCCACAGCCTTCACCTCCATTCTTCATTTCAGGAACTGAATTCCTTAATCAACATAGATTTTTCTTTCAACCAAATACTCACTTTATGTGAAGATGAACTCAGGCCTCTGCAGGGCAAAACACTGTCTTTCTTTGGCCTCAAATCAACTAGCCTGTTCAGCCGAGTCTCTGTGGTCTGGGAGACGTGCSGGAACCCTTTCAGAGGCATGAGGCTAGAAACTCTAGATCTTTCTGAAAATGGCTGGACAGTGGCCATCACTGGGAACTTCAGCAACAGCATCCGGGGAAGCCAGATTTCCTCTTTGATTCTTAAATACCATATCATGGGGGCTGGCTTTGGCTTCCAAAACATCAAAGATCCTGACCAGAGCACATTTGCCAGCCTGGCCAGGAGCTCAGTGCTAGAACTGGACCTTTCCCACGGCTTTATCTTCTCCCTGAATTCCCGACTGTTTGAGACACTGAAGGATTTGAAGATTCTGAATCTCGCCTCCAACAAGATAAACAAGATCGGAGATAATGCATTTTATGGCCTTGACAGCCTCCAGATCCTCAATCTGTCCTATAATCTTTTGGGAGAACTCTATAATTCCAACTTCAATGGGCTTCCTAGAGTAGCCTACCTTGACCTTCAAGGGAACCACATTGGGATCATTCAGGATCAAACATTCAGGTTGTTAAATATGTTACAAACCTTAGATCTCCGTGACAATGCTCTTAAAACCATTGGTTTTATTCCAAGCATACAGATGGTCCTCCTGGGCGGGAATAAGCTGGCCCATTTGCCACACATCCGCTTTACAGCCAACTTCATAGAATTATCTGGAAACAGGCTAGAAAGTCTGTCTGACCTCTACTTCCTCCTGCAGGYCCCTCAGCTCCAGTTTCTCATCCTAAATCAGAATCGCCTTTCATCTTGCAAGGCCGTCCACGCCACTTCAGAGAACCCGAGCTTAGAACAGCTTTTCCTTGCAGAGAACATGCTGCAGCTTGCCTGGGAGACTGGCCTCTGCTGGGATGTTTTTAAAGGCCTTTCCCGCCTCCAAATCCTCTACCTGAATAATAACTACCTTAATTTCCTTCCACCCGGAATATTTAAGGACCTGGTTGCGTTACGGGTGCTCAGTCTCAGTGCTAACAAGCTGATCGCTCTCTCTCCGGGCAGTTTACCTGCTAACTTGGAGATTCTCGATATATCTAGAAATCAGCTTTTCTCTCCTGATCCCGGTTTGTTTTCTTCGCTTCACGTCTTGGACATAACTCATAACGAGTTCGTCTGCGACTGTGAGCTTAGCACTTTTATCCTCTGGCTCAACCAAACCAATGTCACCCTGTTAGGCTCTCCTGCAGACGTGTATTGCATGTACCCTAACTCGCTGCTAGGGGGCTCCCTCTACGACATATCCACCCAGGACTGCGATGAAGAGGAAGCCATGGCATCCCTCAAGTTTTCTCTTTTCATCCTGTGCACGGCCACTTTGACTCTGTCCCTCATCGTCACCCTTATAGTCATAAAGTTCCGCGGGGTCTGTTTCCGGGGTTATAAGACCGTCCGGAGGTCGCTGTTCAAGGACAAGGCCTGGAATTTGGAACCTGGTGCATCCAGATACGACGCCTACTTCTGCTTCAGTAGCAAAGACTTTGAATGGGCACAAAATGCTTTACTCAAACACCTGGACGTCCACTACAGTTCCCGAAACAGGCTCAGGCTGTGCTTTGAAGAAAGAGATTTTATTCCGGGGGAAAACCATATCTCCAACATCCACGCGGCTGTCTGGGGCAGTCGAAAGACCGTATGCCTAGTGAGCAGACACTTCCTTAAGGACGGCTGGTGCCTGGAAGCCTTCAGATACGCCCGGAACCGGTGTCTGTCTGACCTCAAGAGCATTCTCATCGTGGTGGTGGTGGGATCGCTGTCCCAGTATCAGCTGATGAGACATGAGACCATCAGAGGGTTTCTGCAAAAGCAGCAGTACTTGAGGTGGCCTGAAGACCTCCAGGATGTTGGCTGGTTTCTCGATAAACTCTCTGGGTGCATACTGAAGGAAGAAAAAGGAAAGAAGAAGAGAAGCAGTTCCATTCGGTTGCAAAGCATAACGACGGTTTCCTAGCGGGAGGAGCGCTGTGCAAGCACTGTAAATAACTCTCCACACTGTGTGTGCATGGCCATTGGGGGTCCTTCCCAGGAGCAAGGACCTATTTTTGACTACAAAAACAACATCAATCTCTTGATTTTCATGTCAACAGGGTGCTTTGTCTCGCTGACCTCCAAATGGGAAGTAACAGGTCCAGAGAACAGCAGCTGCCTCTAAGGGCTCCCATCTGCCATTGATTTCCTATCAGGCCCAATAACTGTTTCCTCCCATCCTGTTGGGGACTGCCCGCCACCCAGATGGTGAGGGCACCTTGGGAGAAGTTACAGCTGGCTTCCTGCTTCCCGTGCTGTTCAGTTCAAAAGCAGGCGGCTTGAGGATCCCGAGTCTTAACGCTCTGTAGAGCATGGACAGACGAGATGGGTCCTTCTGTGCCATAGGTGTGGGGCTGGTGCTGAGGACCACTCTCTCCACCTAAGTGTATAAATGAGAAGTTGGACAGACAGACGGATGGCRACAGACCCATCGCTGTGTCCAGAATGCACTTACTTCCTGTTCTGACCCTGCAGGCCCAGCTTTTGTAGGCCACAGCCATGTTCTGCATGGGACCTCTCACCCTGGCGTTCACGCCCTTTCATGACTTAGCACTGGCCTGCCCTTCTCTCTTCCCCACAACTACACGACAGCCGTATTGTCAGCTACACAACAGCTACAAAAAGGCCTTGGAGTTCACACACTGATTCCTTACTGAATTCTGATTCTTTGGTTTCTTAGCTATGTAAGTCCAGTGTGCTATACCGAGGCTGGGCCTCAGTGTTCTCTCCTGTAAGCCAAACAACATCTACCTCATAAGTATCTGTGCACGGCTGTCGGTGGGGAACGTCATGGCTTGTGTGATCTTTTCCTTAATGGCCCTTGTGAGCCCAGGAGAAGAAGCATATCCAGAGACTTCTGGAGTCTATAGTGATTTCTTTGAACTTGTATATTTTTTTCAATCCTAAAAATGATGTATGTATATTTTGCATTATAATCCTTTCCTATAATAAATACCTTTCCATGTGTTTATTAATATAGCAATGTTTCCTTGCAAAAGCATTAAGAAACTTTTAACCGAAGAATACGTGTCACAGTACCCTAGCCTCTCATTCAGACTCCTCCACATCCAGTGTACTGCCAGGCCTGCTGATGCAGCCTGAATACACGGAAGGGAACTCAGCCCCTAAAGGGCCTCTCCCATGCCCGCCCCGTGACAGACGCTCACGTGCCAGGTTCTTTGACTGCTTCTTACCCACGTGTGTGAGCCTAACCTATAGTCAGCTTTGAATTGGTCCTTATGCAAACAATATGCAATCCCACTCTACTTTTTTTCTGGAATGTCCTCTCGTGTCTTTCCACCCATTCCACACATGAATTTGAAATCCACAAAGACCCCATGAATCCTCTAACCCAAAGTCCTCCACCCTTTCTTTTCTTGAAAACTCTTGTTACAGTATCAATTATTTCTAGTCTAGGACTGACTCTGTCTGCCCCTCTGGGCTGTAAACTCCCTGAGGAGAAGCCCTGTGCTCTGTGCCCACCCTCACTAATCACAGCATCACACTTGACTGGGGCCCTCGCGGGAGTCCGCCACCTGAACATCCTGTCCAAGCATCTTTCTCCACTAACTCCCACCAGGGTCATTTCCCCATGGTAGCATGACCGCTTCTTCCTGAACCCAAGGTGGGGCCTGGTCCATACTAAGTTCTTAATAAATACCTGAAGCTGTGGTGATATGGCCTTTCTTATGAGTTGGTGTAGTTGTCCTCCGCTCTTAGATCTCTGGGAGGGGGCGGGCAGGGTTCGGCTCAGCAGCGAGAGTGACACCCACAGAGAAAACGAAAGCAGGTGGAAGATGCTGCTGGCTGGGGTGGTGTGGAGCTATCAGAGCGGACAGCCCCATCTAGAGCAGCAGAGCGCTGTGCTGGAATTGAGGAATGGGTGTGGGGAAGCGGGAAAACAGCCCCAGGTCAGCCATGGAAAATACCTTCTTTTGATCCTTGCTCTGAGGGGTACAGCAAAACTGGGCCCCAGCCCTTCTGCCAGGGACAGTCACAAGCACAGCTCCTGAAGACATAGGAAGGCAACACTGTGACTCATCAGCCTTGGCTCTGTATACACTTCGGGATGGCTGTGCCTCTCCCTGGAATGAGATAGGGCTGCACCCGCTGGAGAAGGCAGGAACTGGGAAAGCAGAGACCTGCGGCTCCGTAGATCGGCCTTCTCTCTTTATTTTCTTCCTACCTCTGTTCTATGCGTGCTTTCCTGACACTCTGGACTTACCCTTTTCCCTAACGCCCCCCCTGTATGCAATGTGGGTGCCTGTCTGTCATGTGGCTGACCTCCATCTGACTTAACACCACTGCTCTCTCTCTCTTCTCCAGTCTGCTCCTGCTGGCATCTGCTCAGATGCTCAACCTGCCTGCCCTGGTGGGTTTTTTGTTTTTGTTTTTGTTTTGTTTTGGTTTGGTTTGGTTTTAAAGTTAAACTATAAAAAAAAAATTGTTCTCAAGCTAGAAGAGGAGGAGGAGAAAGAGGAGGAGGAAGAGGAAGGGAAGGGAAGGGAAAGGAAGGAAGGAAGGAAGGAAGGAAGGAGGAAGGAGGAAGGAAGAAAGAAAGATTGATTGATTGATTTTGGAAGGATATTTGTTCTCTTTAGCCACTAGAGCACTAGAAAAATATAAATTACAACCACGTTGGTGTGGCGCTACCCACCCACCTGCATGGCCAAAATCAAGATGACTAGCAGTACCAAATAGTGAGAAAGATAAGGAATGATGGGAACTCCTGGGTTGGTAGGAAAGATGTAAATTAGCATCTTTTCAGAAAGCCAATCGTCACTTCCTGAATCAATATATGCCCCACACAGAGCAGAAACCTGTGCTTATTCCACCAGATGATCTACCGTCATTATTTACAGTAGCCAATACAGGAAACAACTTTCTGGTCCATTAGCCATAAATGAACAGACCGTGGTCACTGATAACTACACAAGAACTTTGATAAATGAAATTATCCATAACCACAGGTGCCCGTCTCCCAGAAATGCTGGCAGTGAATACCGACCATGTATCAAGTCTTTAAAAAAAAAAACAGACAGCGCACAGCTCTGGTGATGGTGTTGACAGCAGTCACCTCTGAGGCTTGCTGAGGGGACTCTGAGACACTGGGTGCGTTCCACGTCTTCACGTGGCAGCAGTGACCAAGTGTGCGCGCTTTGTGTGGATGCAGTTTCTGTGGACTTGTGGATATGTTTGCTTTTCTCCCGGGTCTTATTCTGCAGTTTAAAAATCAAAGAAGCTTAAATAGCAGGAACATTTTATCCTGTCTACAGAACAGATGGGCAAGTACCTCATCCCACAAACACCTTAGTTTGGCGGGGGGGGGGGGGGGGGGGGAAGCCCTTGGGTGTCATTGCGTGTCCCTGTGCTGACTCAGCCCAAACAGTGATTTCTCTGGGGACTTTGGGAGATCACTAGGTTACAAGAGGACACAAGCTTTCACTATGCATCTTTGATATTACACTTTTCTTTCTACATTTATTTGTTTGTTTGTTTGTTTGGTGTGTGTCTCTCTGTGTGTGTGTGTGTGTGTGTGTGTGTGTGTGTGTGTGTGTCTTGCGCACACCACGGTATATGTGTGGAGATCAAAAGGTAACTTGTGGAAATCACCTCTTTCCTTCCACCATGTGCATGACAGGACTTGAACTCAGGTCCTCAGGTCTGGTGGCAAAGTCCTTCACCCACTGAGCTATCTCATTGACTCCTTTGATACTATATATGTATTTTGTTTAACACTATATATGTATTTTGTTAATAAGTCTTTAAATAGGCAAAATAAAATCAAGATAATGATAACATCTATCTGTAGAAGACAGAGAATATAACAATTATCACCCAGAATTTATTTTATGTATTTATTTTTATTTCCTTGCAAGACAGCACCTTACCTTGTAGCCCTGATTGGGTTTGCAAGCATATGCCACCACACTGGCTTATATTTTTTTTAATTAAACAAGCAAGATAGGATAGTTATTTCAGCTGATGAGCATATGTGAACAAATCATACAGGGCTGGCAAGGTGGCTCAGCAGATAAAGGAACCTGCTGTGAATCCTGGTGGCATAAGCTCAATCCCTGGAAACCTACTCACAGGTGGGAGGGGACAGCTGGCTTCATAAAGCTGTCCTCTGACCTCTACATAAACCTGGCACAAACCTACACAAGTATACCATCTAAGTCCACACATACACAACAATAATAAATGATCTTTAAGATAGATATGCGTGTAATACACACACACACACACACATACACACATGTGTATATATAATCTTTGTTTTCCTTGAGATTAAAGGGATTTTAAATTTGTTTTACTTAGCAATTAAGTATCTTATTTTTCATGAGCCACAAGTCCTCTCATTTAGATACAGCCTTACAGAAATTCAGCAGTTTTATTTTACAGAAAATTCCATGGAAAGAACTCGCTAAGGCTGTTGCTGTCCTATCGGGGACTATGGCCCGGGCAGGTCAGACAAGGCAGCTTTATTCCTGAAACAAGGGGCTCTGGCCCAATTGGCTGGAAATTGTACTTCTGTTTCCCAGTTCAGCCTACAGGGCTCTATTTTCTCATCTCCTCCCCAGGAAGGCCACCTCSGTGAGCTGTGATAAAAGCCAATGACATCACGTCTCGCTGGGTCTCCACCTCACTGCAGGAAGCAGGTGCTTTGGCAGAGAGGAGCTCTGGCCTTTTTTCCTGCTGTGATGACCTGGGTTTTCTACTCAAGGAGTCCTCGGGGCCTAACACTCAAAGCCGCCTGTATGGTTTTTCCCAATGACCTGGGCTGTTAATGCCAGACTCTTGGCATGTTACCCAGCTGCAGCTGTGTGTTTTATGGCCAGCATCTTCCAAGCCTGCAAATCATGCCAAGCCTGGAGGATTTACACAAGTGAGTCATCATCGGTGTGACCCTGGCAAAGGCGAGAGAAGCTTTTGGGAGAGGGAACTAGAAATCCCCACTTGGACTTGGAAGTAAGACATCCAACCAAGAGGCTATGCCGAGACTCAGGAGCAGGTATGGGTCTTGACAGACAAAGGCATCCCTCTTGCCTCTCTCAAGTTGAAATTATGAAGCAAGCCTTGGAGTGCTCACAGGCCTTTCCCTGGAGACATTCACAGAGATTTGGAACGGAATGGCCCTGGGTGTCATCCTTCTGACTCACTTGTCATCTGTAGAGCTTAATGGTTAGGTTCGTGGTCATTGCTCTTACCTGTTACCCATAAGGCTCAGCTTGTTCCCAAGACTAATGACCAGAGTTCTGTCCCCAAGCCCCACGGGACGGAAGGAAAGAAACAATTCCCACAAGCTGTCCTCTGACCTCCACATTCGTGCTTGGTGCATGGGAGGATACACATGCGCACATATTGCAATGTTCTCATGCGCACGCGTGCACAAACACACACACACATACACACACACTAAATACATGTCAACACATGCAGCAGAGAGACAGACCTATGTTGTGTAAGTTGGTTCTCTGGCTCTCTGGGCTCCTGGGTCTGCCCCGTGCCTCCCTGGTCAGGATACACATGCTTACTTAGTGCCTGAGGCGAAGCCAGCCCTTTAGAGATCTCAGTGACACCCCTGGAAATCTGACAATGGAATCACTAAGCTATCTCAGAAATACAGTAAAATAGCCAACCCTCCATGCCGAGTGCCTGCTGCCTCTCTTGTTATCCTTTTTCTGACCAGGAGGAAACTTTTCTGGGGCTGGCAGTGGTGGAGGACCACAGCCYTCCACCTTAGCCCATGACAGCCTTGCCGAAGTCCTCGGGCTTCCCRCTACGGAGAGAAGGARCCAGCCTTTTTTAGGCTCCTTTCTGCCGGGCTCTCTTTCTAGGAAACTCACATACACAAGCTCACTAAAGTCACATGACTGCATCAGGGACAGTGGACAGGACCCCATTCCATAGAGAAGGAAGCTGAGGCTGAGCAGCCTGAGCAGCTTCCTGGTGGGCGATTCAAGCATGGATTTCTCTGGTGCTGCCCTGCCTCAGCTCCTGGTGGGCTCTTTCCGGGGAAAGTCTCTTTGCTGGGATGTGACTCCTTGGGTCCTTCTTCACTGTTGGCATGTTAGGGCTCCATTCTAGGGAAAGYACCAGCCACCCCAGACCTCAGAGGTCTGAAGACACCCCCTGCCACTCTGCCCTTTCTCTCTTCCTCACTATCTCATCAGGATCCTATTAAGGACCGCCAAATTGTGACCTCCAGGTAGTCAACATCTTAATGAGGGTGAGGTAGTCAACATCTTAAGAGGATGAGGAGTCTTACTACTGACCTGTTCTAAGATGCAGGGATCAGGGCCAGGAAAGCCATACACACTGAAGGTCTTGATCCTAGATTCCCATGAAGCTTGCCAAAATATCACTTGCCCCAAAGTTTTGTGTGGACACTTGGGATCCTACCCGTGTATTCTAATTACGTTCCATGAAGAATCCTGAGGGATACTTCAACAACAAATCCAGTCACCTTGACCTGTAGTTTAACAAGACAAAACAAAACGAACAAAAAACGAGTCTCGTGTAGCCCAGGTTAGCTAGGAATGAGCCTGAACTTCTCTCATCTTCCTGNCCAGCCTTTTTTAGGCTCCTTTCTGCCGGGCTCTCTTTCTAGGAAACTCACATACACAAGCTCACTAAAGTCACATGACTGCATCAGGGACAGTGGACAGGACCCCATTCCATAGATAAGGAAGCTGAGGCTGAGCAGTCTGAGCAGCTTCCTGGTGGGCGATTCAAGCATGGATTTCTCTGGTGCTGCCCTGCCTCAGCTCCTGGTGGGCTCTTTCCGRGGAAAGTCTCTTTGCTGGGATGTGAGTCCTTGGGTCCTTCTTCACTGTTGGCATGTTAGGGCTCCATTTTAGGGAAAGCACCAGCTACCCCAGACCTCAGAGGTCTGAAGACACCCCCTGCCACTCTGCCCTTTCTCTCTTCCTCACTATCTCATCAGGATCCTATTAAGGACCGCCAAATTGTGACCTCCAGGTAGTCAACATCTTAATGAGGGTGAGGTAGTCAACATCTTAAGAGGATGAGGRGTCTTACTACTGACCTGTTCTAAGATGCAGGGATCAGGGCCAGGAAAGCCATACACACTGAAGGTCTTGATCCTAGATTCCCATGAAGCTTGCCAAAATATCACTTGCCCCAAAGTTTTGTGTGGACACTTGGGATCCTACCCGTGTATTCTAATTACGTTCCATGAAGAATCCTGAGGGATACTTCAACAACAAATCCAGTCACCTTGACCTGTAGTTTAACAAGACAAAACAAAACGAACAAAAAACGAGTCTCGTGTAGCCCAGGTTAGCTAGGAATGAGCCTGAACTTCTCTCATCTTCCTGSCCCCAYCTCCCAAATGCCGGGATTGCAGGCATTTGGCACCACGCCTACTCTGTGCAATGCCGCAGTCCCAATCCTGGACTACTTCACTGCTTTACACCCAATCCACCGCTTGGCTTCCAGCGCCGGGCCTGAGCGTGCGAAGCATCCAGCAGGGGGCACTGTGGAGACGCTCCGTGTTGTCTACCCAGCCCTCTGCACCACCCTCACCACCACCCTTGCTGTGAAGGTTGTGTGACTCATTAGCGCAGTCACGTGTCTGAGCGTATCCAGAGCCTGGAGGGTTGCCCCGCTGGAGCGTCTGCAGAGAGCCTGCTCTTTGTCTGCTCGTGCCTGTTTCATTTCTGCCTGCAGGGGTCGGTCCGCACAGTGCTGTCTGGCACCTGTGTGCAGTGTTTGTAAGGGAAGGAGGGAGAGCTCAGGAGCTGCAGTAAAGTGTGTGTGTGTGGGGGGGGGATGGGGGTGTGGAGGTCAGAGTAATCACCAGAATCGATTCCGAGCTAATCCTTTAGACTTGGTCCTAAGAACAAGGAGATGCCTTTGAATGGTGGTAAGCTGAGGGGACACTACCCGATGAGTATTTTGAAGACTTAATCCCTCTGCAGTTAAGGAGAATAGCCTTCGGGGATACTACACAGAACGGAGGATTTTACTTAATCGAATTGTGTTAGGAACTCATGCAGCTAGAGATGAGGACAGCGAAAACGACATCCCAGGAAGTGGATGCCCAGGATTCTAAACTGGCCTGGGGTTTGAGCCATGGCTGAGCACAGGAGTGGGACGGTGCTCTGGGGTTGCAGAGTGAAGCCAGAGTTACAAAGGGGCCACGGTTGGYGGYGGGCATAGGATGCCATCCATGTGAAGAATGTGGAGTGTGTGCCTTCGCTTCTGCTGCCTGCCGGTGGCATTGGCATCCTGTGAAGCCCGTGCTCCTGGGGCTCATGTGGGTCAGTGGGGGAGCTCACGCCCCTGTAGCACCCGCACACAGTGTAGCACTAACTGTGGCCGCGGTCCCCGAATCAAGCAGCTACACTGTCAGGAAGTCAGGCAGGAGGAACTAGGAGATAGAGGAGGAGCTGAGGGAGCACCAACCTTCCGTGAGGAGCACTGGGCCCCTTACCTGACTGTGTGGAGAAGTGACTGGGAAATTAAGACATTTTGACCAAAGTGAGGAGATTTAAAGCTAAACAAAAGAGGGAGGGGTCCAAGCCAAGCCACAGGAGCTAGAGCACAGAGTAGGCTACGGAAAAGTGGTAACTTGGAATCAGAGACCCCGGTCCAAGAGAAGCGATGGGTTTCCGCTCCGAAGGGATGAGGATCCTGCTGGAGAGAACTTGAGGAACCCTCGGGATCAAGGGAGAGGCAGGAACTTTAGAAAGAGGAGAGGAGCCGGAGGGTGACCGGGAAATCCAGGGAAAGATGGTTGGTTAAAGAGAGCAGAAGTGAAGCCGATAGACTGAGATGAGTGAAGATGTGTGTGGACTGTGACAGAACAGCCACACGGAAGC
>BDUI01049178.1:3915-16497 GCA_002335545.1 Apodemus speciosus | reverse complement strand
CAGACAGACAGACAGACAGACAGACAGACAGACAGACAGACATGCATAATCAGACACACACACATACACACACACACAGACACACACACGCGCACACACACACCACATGTACTTGAACATATTTTTAACAAGAGAGAGATCAAACAACCMATTTTCCCTCTTGCTCCAGTCTCCAGTGTCTCACAAGCTTTGGCTMATATTGTTCCTTCACTCGGAGATAYGTGCCTACCTGCTTCAGTCTGCTAAGCGCCTCGTTGATGCCCACTGTAAGGGTCCCTGCTTGCTGCAGTTTCTCTTCTTAGGTCTCGTCTTTCTTGGAAACTCCCCTTGTAAGAGAACTGGCACAACAGATTTCCTACATGTGCATTTATTAGTGGTAATTTCAGGCTCCTGGGAGCTCGAGCTTTGCAATAAACCTCTATTCTCTTCCTCCACAGAGTCCAGCGTGGTGCCCAAGCCACACTCGTTGACAAACTCTGTTCTATTCCCAAGGGAGGGGAAGAGGAATGCTGGGTGATGACAAGTACTGGGTCCTGTGGTCAGTGTACAGGTCAGGGTACTAGTTGTACCTATAATAGGAATTTCTCGAAAAACTCCTCCCTRGGGATAGTTTTTTATGACTTCTTCCAGACAAGAGTGCCAAGCCCAGCACAAAAACCTCCAGTGCACACAAATCCAGTGCACACAAATGCCATTGTGCTCCCAGTGCTTTGCTCTAAAGTTAGGCAGCATGCTAGAAATGATGTAATAGTAATATCCTATTCCAAATACATTGAGGACTTTCAACAATAACTCAATACTCTAGGGAAAACATTAATAGGATTTGGAACCAGAAGAGCGGGTCTCAGCTTCCAGTTCCTACTGTCTTACATAGAGAAGAGGTAATAGACAGTGGACCCATGCTTAGATACCTAACGTCTTCACTTAGACAAATGGGGTACTCAGAGGATCACATTAGCAGACAGCATTAGTGTGTTTTGAAACATACATTCTGTTTTACAAACCGTAGACAACACCACGAGTTAAAGCTTTCTACTAAATAAATCCCCAAATGCATTCCCTTTAATCTCCTAAACCTATTTTTATTCCTATTTCCCTAGGTTAAGGCAAGGTCTCTAAATTATCTTAATTCCAATTAAATTAAGAGAGCCAATTTTCATGACCAATTTCATCTTAGATTTTGTTTCTGCAGTTATGCATGATTTCTTTGCAACTCAACCTTTACCCCCCCCATCACAGTATATGTAATGTACGATGTAATGATATTTTAGATTTGCATAGCAAATTTGCATAGCAGCTATAGTATATAAAACCTTCTCTCCTCACCAGAGGCAGCAAGTCTCACCTGTCCGATCAATCACTACCCTGGAATGTGAAACTCCAGACAGGCTGCCTCTGAGACTGAAAAGAATTGGACATTGAAGTAATATACTCTGAAGACATCGTGTGGTATCCCACAGCTCCTCCTACCTTCCTCCCCATATTCTTGGTTGTAAAGCCAAGAAACAGGGTCCCAGGCTGCAAGATGAAGCTGCCTCCAAAAGGCTTCCCTAGAACAGTGTCTGCCTCCCAGGATCAGGCATGTCATGTCCATGTTCTACAGTGATGTGAGTTTTGGCACAGCACAGAGGAGCCTGCTGAGAGATGCTGAGAGGGAGGAAATGGCACTCTGATGTTCAGCAGCCTCTGRGGTGCTCCTTCGCACTTTCTTTAGAAGTCAATCTCTTCTAGAAGATTCTTTAACTCCCTCAGATCAGAATGAACTTGTGTATAATGTTTTGGTCCTTACTATCTTTTAAGAAAATAGAGACCACCATGCTTAACACACTGTCATTTTTTTATGCCTATAGAATATGCATGATTGTGTTCAATAAGCAGGCAGAAAGAATTCACTTAAAGCCATCTACACAAATGGCCTTAAACAGCTCAGATCTGTTTCTAAGAGTCTAATTCACACCTAGATCTTGAAGAGAATTKGAATTTCATATTGTTATCTAGCCCGTTCCAACCTCATCCTCACCTCAATAATATTGATAACTTGGATACTTGTTTGCTAGCTCAATGTATGATAACAATTTTATTTTCACTTACTTTCTAGATTGCTTATAAGCAATCTACCGGGGATGACATTGTCATCAGTGTTCAACTCTGGATAGCAATTGATGGAAATTGGGAAGGGGAAGGAAATGGTACCAGCAGATGTTAAGGTGTTGTCGGGTCATCTGTGGTAAGCCTTCGTGCTCCTGAGACTCTGTAACTCTGCCTTGCCATTTCCCAGCTTTATGATTTTTAGAAACATAAAATCTCTGAACCTTAACATATTCATCTGTAAAATGAGGGTGACACAGATGCTCCCCTCATTAATAAAAGGACCAAAGAGTCAATGCTTGGCTGATCCACAGAAGAACTCAGAAAATACAACGGAGGCTATTCAGTGGAGTGTGCTTAACTTTGTTGTATAACTTACCCATAAGCATGTGCCTGCAAAGTGTCAGGCATTGGATTCAGCAAGAAGACATTAAAATATAAGTAATCACCAGTCTCGGCCTCTGGATAACTTAGTATTTAGAGTTGTCATTGAGGAAGTGAGGACCTAAAGAGACCAGTACAACACAGCAGTGGTCCAGCAGCTAATGTGGGCACAGACCAGTCTGTGGCCACGGAGGAGTTTCCTTGACAAGTTGGGTCTAAGATACTTAGGAACAGGCATGTCAGAACAGATGAGAATGGGAGTATAGTAGAGGTAAGGAGGTAAATGTATCAGACAGGCATGTATCACAACATGTAAAATTTAAAGTTTTGCACAACTTCAGTGATGCTATCAGTGGCGAGAATAGAATAAAGGCTGCATGTTCTATCATGCTAGCACATTCTAAGGTCATTGAATTTTCAAAGAGCTGCCAACACTCCAAATTTCTCTTAGTCATAAAACCATATTGTAAATCTCTATGGTAACCACCAAACAAATATTTAAAAGTGAATAATGAAGGAAAGTTACAAATAATAAAGATATTTGTTAACAGAAAAAACAAGGAAGAATAAAAATAATCAAGTAAGCATTTAAAATAGAAAATGCATGTAAGATGAGAAATTGTACCCGTTACACTAAATGTGCATAGATTATTACATGAATTAAAAGATAAAATGTATCACACTGGACRGATGGAACACACACTATATACCCTTTATGGAACACATGTCTTAAATATAAAAACCTAAAAAGGCTGAAAGTGAATGGATGAAAAATAATATGACTTGAAATATTGAGTAAAATCACATAGGCTAGAATGATTTTGAGAAAAGTAGAGCTCACACCTAAAGCATTTGAAACATGTGATAAGCAGCTTTAAGACATAGATACAGACATGTAAACTTAGAGATGTGTCCATAAAGATATCTATATCTATAGGAGAATTACAACTATACATGTCTATATAGATCTAGATCTAGATGATATATCTACAATATTAGTATACATATTATTATTAATACATATACATAAAATCTAATAAAATGTATTATATTTTGTATTGGTTCATAAACAATGTCTAAGCAAATTCCAAATTGTAGTATTTCAAAGTATATATGTCAGACCATAGTGGATATAAGTGAAAATAATAGCAGAAATATTTTTAGAAGTTTCTCAGATTTATAGGAATTCATCAGTACTCCCTCAAACAACCACTAGTTCAGAAAAGTAATTGCAACAAAAAGTAGGATATTTAAAAATAAATAAGTAGAAAGGCATAAAAATATAGCTATTGGGATAAAACCAAAATGGCACTTACAGCTAAATATAAATATATGCCTTAAAGTGTATACAATAAAAAAATACTAAGAGCTAGCATAAATAAGCTCTCGAAAAGAGCAAGCTAAAAGAAAATACCAAATTAAACCTAAAGGAAGATGGAAAAGGTATAAAAAGTAGTAACGTTGGGAAGCYGAGTCTAGACTAAAGAAGTAGGTCTCTAGGGGAAAGGGGAGTTCTAGGTGGCAGGTAAATATCCCCTCCCCTTAACTTTTATATTCTCCAAGTWGACTTTTAGGGGAAAGTCATCACTGATTAGGGGAGGGGAGCCACATTACCCTTGGTTATTTCCTGTCTTGCTTGCTTCTTGGATGACCATGACATGAACAGCTCCCTCTACCACATATTCCTGTCACTATGAGCTGCCATTTGAGCCTCGCTTTCTGCCATATTATCCCCGCCATGACAGATTGAAACTCCCTGAAATCATGATCCCAAGCTTACTTTCAGCCTTAGATTAATTCTCCTCATCCCTAACTCTCACTCATTCACTCTCCCCATTCTGTGGAACCCTGTGCAGTGCACCTTTTGGGGTTGCTCCATACTCTTCATTTGGAGAATTAGTTGCTTTTGAATCTTTCTGATCTTGGGTGTTCCTGTCCTTCTTAGCTCCTCTATAGTGGCTTTAACATGGCAGGCTTCTTCTGTGATTAAAACTATAAGAAGCATCCGACATCCAGAAGCTTCTAGATTCAGAATCTGCACTTGGACTAAAAAGTTGTTTTTTTAAAAAAAAAAATTAATAAAACATTACTTAAGACATTAAGTGCCCCTGAGGATAAGAACTCGTCCTCTTCTGCAAACAAAGAACTCAATGAAAGCTAAGACCTATGTATAAATGTATTTTTGTTGAAGCTTTTCCACTGAGAACTAGGGAGGGCAAATTGCTTTAGATAAAATGAGGACTGACCTCAGATGACCCAAAACTCTTGCCCAAAGCATAAAACAAAGCCCCAATCAAACTCTGGTCTCGGAAAGTTCAGGGAAAGGTCAGAAAGGGAGGGTAGGTAGGGGTGAAGACTGAGAAATAAAAACACTGGTATGATCTCCTCTTCCTGACCAAGAATTGCACTGCCAGACAGTCATAAGAAAGGCTGTGTGTACAAACAGCCAAGCCCAGCTGAAGCCAACGTCAACTCACTAGAATATTCTTCTTCATTCCTAAAGAAATGTTCATTTGGGCAGGTTCTTAAGAGATCCAAAATGTGAAAGTCTCACACTCCTCTCCCAGCAAGGTGTAGGGAGGGTCTAAAGAGTTATTAAGTGTTCGGGTGTAGCAAAGATTTTAAAATAAGGGTAGCACAAAGCTAAAGACAGCCAKTGTGTGGACCAGCTTCTTAGGGCTGCTAATATATGGAGTCTGGACCTTGGTCAGCATCTCTAAGAGCACAGCAAATGTACAACCTCATCCTAAGAACTATGTGTGACTTCAATATTCCATGAGAGAATACCAAGCAACATTAAAAATTAATCTCTGTTGAGAAATCCATGTGGTTATAAGAATTGTTTAGTTTTGAACATTAAATCTATGGCATGAAATCATAAATCACTATGGTCTGCCCCAAGCTTTACCTTAAAGGGTCATTAGGGAGAGAGGACTGGGTTGAATGGATTGATGTTTTGATTTAATGTGACACCGATCATATTTTATTAGAGATCCAGGCAACCATTTGAAGGGAAGAAATAAATGATTTGGGCAAAGCATGCTTTGGGTAACAGTTATCAAACCTGTACTTTAATCACTTAAAATATAAAATGCCTGAATAAGCTCAGTACATAAACAGTGAGCATATCTACAGCTCTTGGAGTTCTGGCTTTACCACTGTGCTCCTCTCCCATTGGACCATAAGCTTTTCAAGGACACAGCCAACTCTTATCCATTCTTCTACCTGTAGTTACATATGATGAATTGAAAATGTGGCCCCGGCCAGAACAAAGAACAGGAAACTGGTCCAAAAGACATGAAGTCCTTTCACTGGCTTGGCTGGTCTTTGTAGATAACACTCTTTGCTGGCTTTTTTTTNAAAAAAAAAATTAATAAAACATTACTTAAGACATTAAGTGCCCCTGAGGATAAGAACTCGTCCTCTTCTGCAAACAAAGAACTCAATGAAAGCTAAGACCTATGTATAAATGTATTTTTGTTGAAGCTTTTCCACTGAGAACTAGGGAGGGCAAATTGCTTTAGATAAAATGAGGACTGACCTCAGATGACCCAAAACTCTTGCCCAAAGCATAAAACAAAGCCCCAATCAAACTCTGGTCTCGGAAAGTTCAGGGAAAGGTCAGAAAGGGAGGGTAGGTAGGGGTGAAGACTGAGAAATAAAAACACTGGTATGATCTCCTCTTCCTGACCAAGAATTGCACTGCCAGACAGTCATAAGAAAGGCTGTGTGTACAAACAGCCAAGCCCAGCTGAAGCCAACGTCAACTCACTAGAATATTCTTCTTCATTCCTAAAGAAATGTTCATTTGGGCAGGTTCTTAAGAGATCCAAAATGTGAAAGTCTCACACTCCTCTCCCAGCAAGGTGTAGGGAGGGTCTAAAGAGTTATTAAGTGTTCGGGTGTAGCAAAGATTTTAAAATAAGGGTAGCACAAAGCTAAAGACAGCCAKTGTGTGGACCAGCTTCTTAGGGCTGCTAATATATGGAGTCTGGACCTTGGTCAGCATCTCTAAGAGCACAGCAAATGTACAACCTCATCCTAAGAACTATGTGTGACTTCAATATTCCATGAGAGAATACCAAGCAACATTAAAAATTAATCTCTGTTGAGAAATCCATGTGGTTATAAGAATTGTTTAGTTTTGAACATTAAATCTATGGCATGAAATCATAAATCACTATGGTCTGCCCCAAGCTTTACCTTAAAGGGTCATTAGGGAGAGAGGACTGGGTTGAATGGATTGATGTTTTGATTTAATGTGACACCGATCATATTTTATTAGAGATCCAGGCAACCATTTGAAGGGAAGAAATAAATGATTTGGGCAAAGCATGCTTTGGGTAACAGTTATCAAACCTGTACTTTAATCACTTAAAATATAAAATGCCTGAATAAGCTCAGTACATAAACAGTGAGCATATCTACAGCTCTTGGAGTTCTGGCTTTACCACTGTGCTCCTCTCCCATTGGACCATAAGCTTTTCAAGGACACAGCCAACTCTTATCCATTCTTCTACCTGTAGTTACATATGATGAATTGAAAATGTGGCCCCGGCCAGAACAAAGAACAGGAAACTGGTCCAAAAGACATGAAGTCCTTTCACTGGCTTGGCTGGTCTTTGTAGATAACACTCTTTGCTGGCTTTTTTTTCCCTAAAACTTTTTGTCAACTTGATACAATCTGAGAAGAAAGACTGAAATGGAAGTTTCTGGTGATGTCATGTGGTGTATATTCACAATGTATCTTGCTGAGGCAAGACTCGTGGGAGGACACGTGATGTTTGGAGAAAACATAAACAGGATTCAACTGACAGTGATGAGGCACTTGCATAGCTAGCTTTGTATCAACTCTTCATCTTTGTTAATCTTCACTTCTTTGAGAGAACTTGTCCTGGAGTTCACCTGGTCCTGATTGCTCCCACTGACTCATGCAGATCTGGCGGAAGCCTGGCTGTTTCTGCTGGATGGTGCCACTGCTGCTGATTCATGTTTGGTATCCTGACACTACTGAACTGGACTGCTGGTATCCTGACAAACAGAGATTAGAATCATCCCAAGGAACTACTTCTAAACAGGTTCACATCCTCTTGTCCTATTTACCATCTTTATTCCCCTACTTTGGGATGGTGGACTAGAATGGGGGTCAAAGTGTTTGAGAACCCTTAAAAAAGTAGGTTTAAAAAAGTTAAGCCTACAAAAAACCCTCAGTTGAGAAATAGCTTCTATCAGATTAGACTGTGGGCAGATCTGTGAAACATTTTCTTGATTGATTAATGGATGAAGGCCCAACCCACTGTGAGTGGTGCTATCCCTAGGCAGGTGGTCCTGGGTATGTGTGAAAGTAAACTAAGTGATCTAGGGAGAACAAGCCAGTAAGCAGCCTTTGTGGGTTTTTTTTTTAACATCTGTCTCTAACTTGAGTTCATGCCCTGACTTCCCTCAGTGATGGGCTGTGTTCATAAGCTAAATAAACTCCTTCCTACCCAAGTTGATTTGATCATGAGATTTATCTTCACAATTATTAAGTAAACCAGAACAGAATGAATGACACAGGAGAAGAGATGAAGACATTTGATACTCTGGTTAGGGAAGAAATTAAATAGAAATTACAGATATCTCAAATACTTGTAGTCCCTACTTTTTTCTATCCCACTAGCCACACAAACAATTATGTTTTTTATATAATGATGAAGATAGCAGTATAGACATATTGAACACTTACCCTGTACTRTGTTTTACAGAAAGCAGGGGAGAAAAGTTAATTCAGTTATAAATATATGTTGAGAACCCATTTTTTTTGGCCAGGAATTGTACATTACAGAAAGAGAAATGAGTAAGATTTGCCTCAGCTCTTGAAAAGACTGTGGTTCAAAAATTAAGGAAATATGCACAATGGCAAAGCTCCAAGAACTGCAGACATGCCCACACAGAAACATGGAGTCTGCAAGGAGAGCTCCAGGAAGAACTAGTAGAGGAGAACCTAAGGCAGCTGAACCAAGCACAAGATGGAATTGGCATCCTGTGAGAGCTGCACACTGCTTTCAAAATTCTGCCTGTTACTGCATCCTCTGGAGGGGACAGGGCATTCGCACATGTATAATAAGAGAGAGACCTAATCGCCTCTCAGGAGGCCACACCTCTCAGTGTGGGATTTACKTCACAATAATTTACAAGGGAAACAAAACATTCGAAACATAGTAGCAGGTATTGGGCATGTGAGGGGCAAGCCATGGGGGAGGAAGGAAAGATTGAGAGAGAGAGAGAAAAAGAGAAGAGAGAGAGAGAGAGAGAGAGAGAGAGAGAGAGAGAGAGAGAGAGAGAGGTCTATAATTATATAATTTCTGGTCTCACTTAATTATTATAATAAATTTTAGAAGAGTTAAATTACCACCTTATCCTGAGTTGCAGAGAATTTAACTCATTTTCTCATTTTCTTAGGTTAACATACATTTAATAGTAAATGTTAAGGCTACACATATACTGACTCAATTTCACTAAGTGGATACCACTGGAGGAGTCACTTTACAGTCAGAAAAATTAAGGCCTGAGAAGATAAGGGGAAAATGAAACAGCTGATAAATGTCATATTTAGAATTTACATCACAAATCTATGACCAGCCATCTTAGGGTTTCTATTGCTTTGATAAAACACTGTGACCAGAAGCAGTGGGGAGGGAAGGTTTATTTCAGCTTACAGTTATTATCCACAGTAGGAAAGTCCATGCAGGAACTCAAAGTAGGAACCTGGAGTCAGGMAGTGATGACAAGCCATGGTGGGGTGCTGCTTACTGTCTTGTTCTTCATGGCCTGCTCATCCTTCTTTCTTACACAGCCAATGACCACCTTCTCAGGACTGGTATCACCCTCAGTGACCTGGAGCCAGCCACATTCATCACAGGTCAAAACAGCTCTTGGGTTTTCCTAMAGGTCCTTGTTATGAAGGAATTTTCTCAGTTGAGATTTCCTTCTCTCAAGCTGACAAAAATCAACCAGGATACCAGTCACTGGCCAGCCTGAAATATCTTACTTAGTCTGCCTGACTCTAAAACCCATGTTCCTTTCTACACAGCACATCTGTGGCTGGGCAGACAATCTGCTTATATAATCACAGCAACCTTTTTAACATAAGAAATAACTTCTTATGGAAAGGAAATGCCCCAAAGGGCACAGATTGTAAGTGTCTGCCCACCCCCTTCCTTGGATGTGGATGTGACCCAGTGGAGATAACATAGCAGTTAGAAAAGCCATTGCAGACAGAAGTCAAAGTGTTGAGCTAAATTATTCCTACGGGTTGAAATCCACGAGTCCTCAAAACAATATTAGAGCAAGTCTCAGTTTGACATTTTTCCATATGATTTATAATAAATTAATTTGGAATCTTTGCTATTTCAAAATATTGCCATAAGGCAATATATTTTATCTTGATCCTTTATTCTCATTTTGTTCACATACTGATCATCTAAAGATCTAAAACTGTGTAGCTTGCAACAGGCGTGGTAACTGCCCTCCCCTAGGAAAGCAGATAGTTTAAGCGTGGGTACGCATTATCATTATGACAAGGACATATCAAAGGCAATCTGTTGAGCCTCTGGGAAGGCTTTCTCACTCCTAAAAAAATCCTAGTCTAGCAGTTTCACTTCCTGCGTCTGAACGTTGTAACCTGCTTAATGCGTGTGCAAGGAGGATGCTGCCTGGCGCCACTGTATGAACTGGAATTTCTGTAGTCGAGAGCAGAAATGGGACTGGATATCGGGGTCAGGGTGACCTTACTGGGGTACTAAACTAACCAACTCTGAAGCTCTCTTATCTCAACTTCCTCTCAATAAAGAAACAGACAGTCTCGTTTGCTTGCTATTTATCTGTTTGTGCCATTTGTCTTTGGATTTTTTTTTAACTAGCATATAAAAACATCCTAACTGATAAAATTGAGCTACCACATTCAGTCATAGAGCAGTGATTCTCTAAGAAGCATATCCTAAAAATGTGAATTTGTCTAGGAAAACTATGAAATCAAAAAAAAGAGAGAGAGAGAAAATAGTTTATAAACTAAAATTATTTTCATGATTATTGGTCTTTATTTTTTTAAAAAAAAAAAAGGAGATCTGGGAATAAGATAACCCTAGATTTCGAACTCATGTCTTCATTRGACCAATTCAGTCATCTTGAAAAACAATATTTAACTTCTGTGGTACTCACACCTTAGACTTTAAAAGTAAATGCTATAAGAGTATTTTTGCAAAGTTGTATGAAATATGATCATGTACATCTGGTGCATATTGGACATTAATAATTACTCATTCTGTCTATTGATTTGTTGCTCTTCTGAAAAAAAAAAAGATGCAAGAAAACTTAGCTCACCTGGTCCACAGATGTAGTAACAGAGAGTTAATATACTCATCCAACATTTTATACACTATGGTATGGTCTGTCTAGAAATTAAAATGGAGTGAGTGAATTGATCAGGGAATGGGGAGAAGGCACTGCTTCTTGAAGAGGGTGTTGGAATGTACCAGTGCAGCCGTGGATGTTGGAAGATGTGTAGACACAAAGGGCAGCCTATATCTTCTTTGGTATTCTTCCAGCTGTTGGGTGTCCTTAAAAGTAGAAAACAGAAAGTAAAAACCATGCTATAGACACCTAGACTATCACAACCAGCAATCCAGATGAACTCTGGGCAAATTTTTATTGTTTTGGTGAGGAGAAAGTGGGAGGGAGAGAGAAAAATAGAGACAGAGACAAAGACACACACAGAGACAGAGAGAGAGAGAGAGAGAGAGAGAGAGAAAGAGAGAGAGAGAGAGAGAGGGGGGGGGGAACCTGGGTGGGGAGGGAGAAAGAGAGATACTCACTGTATAACCATACCGGATGCGCCTGGATTCACCATGGAGCCCAGGTGAGCTTCACATTCGTGGCGACCTTCCCACATTAGCTTACCAGGCACTGGGATTATGGTTGTGTGAGGCGCCATGCCTGGCTGCTTTAGCCTCCTAGTAGGACTCCTTGGTGCTGCCATTCTCTTATTAAATGTGACTCTGTGCTCTTAGATATTCAATAATGTTCAACAGTTCTTCAGAACTCCAAGTTCTTCCACATTTTATCAGTTCCATTTAAAACATTAAGTTGATACCTTTAACTTTACTCTTAAACCAGGGCCAAGTCGGCTTTTCTCCAAAGAATGCTGGCCCTGTGATTCTACTGTATGGATGCCAGGAAGTGTACTGAGCAGAGAGTTCTAGCTTCAGATAAGCAGTTGATAAAGTCTGACCACTCCTGATTTGTAGCCGACTTACTTGCCTTTGAAGCGAGAGTGCTGAACTATGTCCTCTGAGTTTACCTGGCCCCTCTTTGTGGCCACTGAATCCCATTAATGTTCTCAGTCTATGCCTAGTAATGTTTTTCCATGAAGCCACCATACTGCCTACATTTCTCCCTCTACCTATTTCTGCTGTAGTTAGACAATCTAAGAGAAATCACCAAACACATTTCCAATTCATCATGGTATAGAGTTGCAAACTAACCTCCAGGAGTGACCCTGTGCATAATTTCCCTCTTTCCTTGTTTTATAGTAGGGCCAAAAGACCTATTGGAAGGCTCCAGGGCCCTCGGATTTGTGGGTTCACACAACGGGGGAGCATCTATCTCCCTCATACCTTCAGTTCCCATCCTTCCCAGACCACTACGCTCTGCCATCTCATACTGAAGCAGGGAACAATGGAAGAATACCTTTTTATTGTGTTAGACTGCTGAAATTTGGGGCCGAGTTAATAGTAAGTTTTGACCTATTCTATGTGTTAATTCAATTCTAGAGTCTCTCTTTTAAAACCAAGTGACATTTTGTCTTCACAGATTAAAGCAGATTATGGGTCCTGTTAGATTATTTGATTTTCATCCCTCTCCACCCCTCCAAAAAAGTCACAACAATGATCTATTTTTAAAAAAAATTTTAAAAACCCAGCTGAGGATGATGACAGAGGTTTGTAGGTCCAGCACTTGGAAGGCAGAGGCAGGAGAAAGCATGAGTCTGAGTGAGGCTGGCCTGGCTGTAGAGCAAATCACAGATCAGCAAGCAAGAGAGCTGAATTTGCCTTTTATATGAAGCCTACTCCT
>BDUI01049161.1:2572-14368 GCA_002335545.1 Apodemus speciosus | reverse complement strand
AGGCAAATGATTGGATCTGGAAAATATCATCCTAAGTGAGGTAACCCAATAACAATGAACACACATGGAATGCAGTCACTGATAAGTGGATATTAGCCCAGAAGCTCTAAATACCCAAGACACAATTCACATATCAAATCATTCCCAAGAAGAAGGAAGGAGAGGGTCCTGCTCTTGGAAAGGCTTGCTGCAGTATTGTAGGGGATTGCCAGGACAAAGAAGTGGAAGGGGGTTGATTGGAGAATGGGCAGAGGGAAGAGGGCTTATGGGACCTATGGGAAGGGGGGAACCGGGAAAGGGAAACTCATTTGGAATGTAAACAAAGAATATAGAAAAGAAAAAGAAAAAGAAAAAGAAAAGTAATAATGAATGGATTCCATGACTCTTGAGTGACAACAGAGTCAGTCAACAGGAAATGGTGCTGAAATTCCTCATGAACTAAGGTTGTGATGACTGGGTTCCCCCCTTCTCCTTGTAGGTCTCAGTAAAGTTTACAGAAGAGGGTAGCCTTCATGCCCTACCCCTGAAGGACAGTCTCAGTGTTGAGGTGAGCCATGGCTTATTTACATTACAAACTCACATATCCAAAAAGGCTAAAAGGGCAATTTTGACACAAGGGGACACAGCCAGTTCCACAGGTTGCAGAGGTATTCAGGCTACAATTGTAAACTGTCTTTCAGTGGTCCCTGCCTCCTAGTTCTCCAGTTCTTAACGTGGCAACTCACCCTGATAAGCTAGTTTGATGAGGTTGAACATTATATTTCCGCTAACAACTCAGCACACAAGAATCCACAAATACTATTTATGACAATGCCCTTATGTTTCCAATAAAATAAAAACAGAAGCAACTGGACTGATCTAGATGGGGCAAAATGTACTCTTCAGTTCAATGTAGTGACAATGTGTGAGAAAAAATATAGGGATTCTCTGCCCTTCWTTGAGGAACCMCAGAAAATAACAGAGTCAGCAAGATCGGAGAAGATACCTGGAGAGATGACTCGTTGGTTGCTCTTCCAGAGGACCATGGATAAATTCCCAGCACCCACAAAGCAGCCCACGGCTGTCTGGAAGCCTGGTTCCAGGAAGTTCGACACCCTCACACAGACATGCACGCAGGAAAAGCATCAATGCATGTAAAGCAAAAATAAATAAGTGATAAAAATCTTAAGTACAGTTGGAAATTGACTCTCCTGTGCAAGTTTCTTTACAGAAATTAGGGAAGGCCACACATGAAGTCAATTTTTATGTGTTTTGTCATCATGCCCTAATAGACTGCTTATTTATTTCATTTATTTATCAATATAAAAAATCTGTGTTTTCCTGCAACGAATATGAGCTTTGTAAGAAGGGAGATTTGTGTCTTAGCTCCTATTACAAATGTCTTGGTGTCCTATGTCATATTTGGACCAATGTAGATACTCAGCAAAAATGAATGAAAGATTCAACGATGTCAAGATGCTAAGCAATGCTTCTGCTATTTTACATGATGAATATTCATTTTACTATTATGAAAATTTATAATATAAAATTTATATTATCTTTAACAATTCCAAAATATATTGTCCGTTACATAATAGCGAAATAGTTAACGACTATGGAAGATATATTATATACCAAGCTCTGTTCTATACTCGTGGGACAAAGTATTGCTTTCCTACCACATCTGTGCAAGGGAAAGTGAAACAAAAATTCATACTGTTGCTGTTCAATGAAACTTGAGTTCAAATGTTACATGCAATCATCCATTAAATACTAAAACTTTGAGAGTTTAGTTCTCACTTTAAATTGAAAAACAAATTAGTAAGAGTTAGAGCTATTTTATTGTTACCTTTAGTTACTTTTCTATAAGCATTCGATTTTCTAAGTCAATACATTAAAACTTCATGCCCTCGTAGAGATCAAATGAGAATGAATCCTGTTGAGGCCTGGGGAATGGCTCAGTAGGTAAAACTCTCTTGCTGCACCAAGATCAGAACACTTGACTTGGAAAGTCCAGAACCAAGTTAAAGCCAGATGTAAACATGTCTGTAATTTTACTTCTCCTAAGGGGAGATGGAAAAAGGGAGACTAGAGAATCCTTGCAAGCTTAGAGGCCAACTAGTCAGGACTACACACAATAAACAACAACTTTAAGCAAGGTAGGTGGCAAAAACCTAAAACTAATGTCCTCTAACATGAACACATTCTCTCTCTCTCTCTCTCTCAAATCAAACAAAACCCCATATATCCATCAATCAAAATTTCCCAGGATTTATTGTTGCTTTGCCTTAATCCCCCAGATACTCTGAAAGAAAAGGGAATTTCCTTCTGTCTCTGCTGTCATCTTTCCCTGTGTTCCAGATGGTCATGTTGGGCTCAATGCACCCCCTCCAGGATAACTGCCTGACCCAAGAGCTTAGGGAATGTCTGTAATCATGCTAGGACAGGACAGAACCACGGTAGCTATCCAAGGATAAGACAACATTATGCTATATCCTAGCATGCTGCCTTAAGCAGGGAAACAAATTACCATCCCTTCCTTATAAGATCTGACCACTGAGCAGAAAATTGCTTTACACCCCACTCCCCTCTCCATCTGACCCTTCATCACAATAGATCACGTGGTCTTGCTTGACCAGATTCAAACTAAAAGTTTGAAAAACAAGACTTTAAAAATTGATGGCAGGGAGTAGGGTCTTTATTTTCACTTTTTTTCATTAATTTGTTTATTCACTTTACATCCCAACCACAGCCCCGCTTCCTCCTCTCCTCCTACTTTTAACCTCCCAATCCCCTTCTTCTCCCCCCCCCCACCTCCCCTTCTAATCAGAGAGTGGAAGCCTCCTCCACACTTGCACTTGGGTACCAACCTGCCGTGGCATATCAAGTTGAGTCAGGACTAAGCAACATACTCTCCCACGCAGACCAGACAAGGCAGCCCAACTAAGTGAAAGGGATGCAAGGGCAGGCAACAGAGTCTGAGTCAGAGACAGCCCTCACTCCAATTATTAGGGGTGACCAAGATGTGTGTCTGCTACATGTGTGTACAGGGCCTTGGTACAACCTATGAATGCTCTTTAGTTGGTGGTTCCATCTCTGCGATCCACCATGGACCCAGGTTATGTGGCTCTGTAGGTTCTTTTATGGTGTCCTTGACCCCTCCAGCTTCCTCAGTCCTTCCTGTTACTCTTCCACAAGACTTCCTGAGCTCTGCCTAACGTTTGGCTGTGGATCTCTAAATCTGTTTCCATCAGCTGCTAGATGAAGACTCTCAGATGACAGCTATGCTAGGCTCCTGTCTGCAAGCATAGCAGAGTGTTTTTGATAGTGTCGGGGATTGGCTCACTCCCATGGGGTGAACCATTATTTGGCCTTCCCCTCAATCTCAGTTCTATCTTTGTCCCTGTATATCTTGCAAGCAGGACAAATTTTGGCTAGGTTTTTGTTTTGTTTTGTCATGTTTTGGTTTGGTTTTGGTTTTGGTTTTGGTTTTGGTTTTGGTTTTGGTTTTGGTTTTGGTTTTGGTTTTGAGTGAGTTGGTGTCCCTCTAAACCCACTGGAAGTGTTTCCTGGCTATAGAAGATGGCCACTTCAAGCTCCATATCTGCCCCTTCTCAGAGTCTCAGCTATGGACACCCCCATGTCCTCCCAGGTCTCCCCCATCCCAGATCTCTGGCTTTCCTGGGAGCTGCATCCCCACCTATTTCCCCTCTCTCCGTAACCCCTCTCATCCCTGCCCCCTGATTTCTCCACACCTGATTCCCACCCCCTCTCTTCCCCTCCTCACCCTATATCACACCCTGTTCTCTCTTTCCCTCTACTCTTCATGTCTATTTTATTTCCATTTTGAGTGATATTCAAGCATCATCCCTTAGGCCCTCCCTGTTTCTTAGCTTCTTTGGGTCTATGGATTGTAGCATGGCTATCCTATACTTTTATGACTAAGGTCCACTTATAATTAAGAACATACCATGAGTATCTTTCTGGGTCTGGGTTACCTCACTAAGAATTATATTTTCTATTTCCATACATTTGCTTGTAACTTCAAAACTACTCTGAGATTTCACCTTACACCCATCAGAATGGTTAAATAAAAAGCTCAGGTGACAATCATATGCTGCTGAGGATGGGAGCAAGTTGCATATTCATYCATTGCTGGTGGGAGTGCAAAATTGTACAACCACTCTGAAAATCGATTTGGCAGTTTCTCAGAAAAATGGGAATGGTTCTACCTCAAGATCCATCGCTACCTCTCCTGGGAATATACCTCAAAGAAGCTCTACCATACCACAAGGTCATGTGCTCAAATATGTTCATAGCACCTTTATTTGGAATAGCTGGAAGCTGGAAACAACCTGGATGTCTCTCAACTGAAGAATGGATAAAGGAAATAAGGTACATCTATACAATGGCATACTATTCAACCATTAAAATCAAGGCAGTAGATTTTAAATTATAAAAGAAAAAAAGCATTAAATAGTATGAATACTGTTGAGAATTCATTGGCATTGGGGAATGTATCATCTCTTCTTCAGACATGCCTTCTTGATGCTTATGTCTTTATTCATGATATTTTCCAACTTTCTCAGTATTCTGTCCTCTAAGTAGTGTCCAGATTATACACTGAGACAAAATACATTGAGAATATCCCARTGGAACTGATCCCAGTGCTACATGTTAAAATATATGTGTCTCCTAACAGTTAAGTAGAAAATAAAATCAGAAAGGGGCAAAGTTTGCTTAGAATGGCTGAAATTTAGACCCAAGTGAAAAGGAATAGAAACAGTCCTTCCCAAGAATAGGTTTGGTCAAAAACAAAACAAAACAAAACAAAATCATATAACAAAGAAAGTGAATATTGAAACCTGACATGGTGTGAATACAATAAGTCAAGGAGGATGCTAGACAAGCCTGAGTAACTATTGGCACCAGAAGGCAATGGCAGTCATGTGACTGCTGAGCTCTAAGCGTTAGGACTACAGTCCTCATGGTGACCTGGGTTGTTTATGGCACTGACATGAAAGCCGAATTCTGAAAATCCTGCCAGTTCCATGCATCTCAGCTGTGCCTGTACTACAGATACAAGGAAATAATTGACAGTGGACTATCTGGGAATTTGGATCACACCAATGAATCTACTACTGTCATCTTAACATGCCTGGAATACTATCCTCTGAGTAATCTCAAGAAGACTTCAAGATTATATAGTCTGGTAGTCCTGTGTTTAAAAAAAACAAATATTATTGAGATAAAAACCTAATCATTCTAAAACTGCTAGTATGCTTTGCACACTTAGCTGATGTACACATGGCTCGACAAATCATTTGACTGTATGCATCATAACTTTATTTAAGAATCCAAATATTTGTCTTTTATCATTGATATGTCCACTAATTAAAGGACTAGAGTGTAAACACATGAGAATTGATTACCTCATCATGTTCAACAAATACCGTATTAATATGCTAGCAATCTGATAAAGACAAATAATATTTGAATTTTTTAGACTTGTAAGTTTATGTATTTGTTATCTATTTCTTTGGACCTTACTGCTTTATAATGTATCATTGATGCTTAAAATTCAGACAAGAGTAATTTGTGACTTATCCAGTCCAAGGGACCTTGCAATATACAGATAAGAAGGTAGAAATAAAAGACTACCACAAATGACAGCTATTTGATGGACAGTCGTCATTACTTTTTTATTTTCCTTAAGCCCATTTGGGGGAGGAGGACAGGGAATGTGTCTCCTCCAAAACTCAAGCGATACCAATGTGATGGCATTAAGAGGAGGGAAGGTCCTTTTAGACCTGATTAAGTCAATAGAATGTCTCTGTCCTTACAAAGTCCTTCTCAAAGAGACTGTGCACCAATCTACAGAATGCCCACTGCCTTCCCCTTATGTAAAGGCACAATCTTCTCTACAGAGGATTCTGTAACAAGGTTCTTCCATGGACGCTCAGAGATGTCCTCACCAGACATCAAATCTTCAGTACCTTGATAATAGACTTTTCCTAGCTTCCAAAACTATGAGAAATTAATTCCTCAGTATAGTAGCTCCAAGTGGACTAAAACAGTCATACAGAGCATTGGCCCAGGAAAATGAATGCTAGCTATAGCCAGGTCCATGCAGCAATCAGGAGAATCACCTTGTAACTCTGAAGGGGAGAAGACTAGGGGAAACTGAGCTGCTTTGCAGATTGGTGTAGAATCGGTGCCTTAGTCTAAAATTACCAAGAAAATGGATCAAACCTGCAAATGATAGAAAATGAAAATTATTACTTCTGGCAACAGAAAAGATGCTAAGTTCTTCTCTGATTCCTATTCATTAGCCTCTTTGTCATCCTTTGGGAAGAGAATGAGATGCATCCAGTGGCATTTAGTGAATACCCATTTACATGTGCTGCTGGATACTTCATAACAAGGAAGCAGAAACATTGTCATTGCCACAATCCCCATTCTCATTATCACAGCTAACATATATTGAGGTTGCAGACATGGTGCTAACATTTTACATATACTGTCTTATTTAATACTTACCACACTCTGTTAGTCAATTCTAGTATTAACCATTACATCAAGCTTGAATGATGCCAAATTCTTGGGAACTCTTTCAACACAGATTGGAGAAGCTCAACTCAAGCTGGTTTAAACAATAATGGCACCAAATAACATTGTTACAATTAATAATAAAATTAAGAATGTAACAAATTGGAGCTTGAACAGTCCAAGGAAATAGCAAGGTTTTGGCAAAGATTCAAATGAGACTGGTTTGCTCAGGTTCACACATGCTTTATTTATGTGCTTCAGTCTCACCTTCAATAGAGGTGATTTTTATTTGTGGAAGGCAAGATGAGGACTTTGATCTTGTTTTCTTGTTGATCTTGTTTCTTCCCACAGAGAAGACACAAGGAATGTCTCCAGCTGTTCTGCTGTTGGCTGTAAGTTTAACCTTCATCTTCATAAGCAAAAGAACAGTATGCCACCACTGACCAATCTTGAGTAAATATGCTCAGTCCCTAGAGCAAAATAGTATTCCATAATTAGCTGCATTAAACTGCAGAGTAGTCAAATAAAAACATATCAGATGTTTTAGTTTGGTTACTATTGCTGTGATGAAACACCAGGACCAAAAATAAGTTGAGGAGGAACTTTATTTTATTCACAACTTTATACAACAGATCATCATCAAAGGTAGTGAGGGTAAGAACTCATGCAGGGCAGGAACCTGGAGGTAGGAGGTGAAGCAGAAGCAATGGAGGGGTGCTGCTTACTGACTTGCTCCCTGTAGCTTGCTCAGCCTGCTTGATTTCTTACAGAACCCAGGTCCACCAGTCCCACCCACAATGGGCTGGTTCCTCCCATATCAGTCAATAATTAATTAAATGCCTTCTTGACCTGCCTGTACCAGATCTTACTGAGGCATCCTCAGCTGAGACTTCCTCCTTCTCAGCAACTCTAGCTTGTGTCAAGTGGACAGAAGGCTAGTCATCACAGCATGCATCCAGTAGAAGTGTGTATTATCCTATGCTTTAAGAAGTAGAAAAGCAAAGCCCAGAGAGCTGAACAGCTTATGAACATCGTCTGAGTTTCTACATCCAAGACCATGTGGCAAAATAAGATTCTGTGACAAGTCTAGCCCTAAGGCTAATTATAAAACCATGCTTTTAGCAATAGCTAAGCCGCACTGACACCCTAGAGCAATGTTCTGATGTTTGCAGCCTGGGATAAGGACACTTACAGCACACATGCCCTATTCTCCTAGTTCCCACACAATCTCTAACTAGTCACTTACTTGGATTGTCTCATGATGCTGCCTTTATAAAAATTGCTTTGACAGGCTGTGAACACATTTCTGGGAGTGTTTTATCAAATGTGCATGATGTACCGCTGGTCAATAGAATGCTACGGTGAAAGAAAAAATATATACTTATATAATGTTTATATTTTATATATTATATATAATATAATATATTGCATTATATATTTCTCCTACAGATAAATGTACACATATATTTCCCATACGTATATATGAATATATTTTCTCTACATACATATGATATACGTAGGAGAAATAACTTTATTTATAACAAGTGGTGTGGAACTAATAAAGAGATAATATTATCCATAGGGAAGATTTTACTGCATAGCTGCCTTATGGGTTGGAAATATTCCAGGCCAGGGCGACTGAGAGGATTTGGCTTATTTTTGAGTTTTCTTAAATTTGAATTTTTTACACAAATTCTCTATACAACGTATTCTGATCATATTCCCCAGAACATCCTCACCTCCCTGCTTACCTGCTCATGCAATTTAATGTGCTCTCTCTCCCTCTCTCCTACTGTCTCTCTCTCTCTCTCCCTCTCTCCTACTCTTACTCTCCCCCCCTCTCTCTAAATTAATAAAATAAAAAAAGTTCAAAACAGACAAATTAAAAAAAGGGATAACTAACAAGACAAAAAATATCACAACAAAACAAAAAGCCCTCCCTCCTCTTCCCCAAAATGGAATCTATTTTATGTTGGCTAACTATTCCTGGGCATGGGTCCGCCATCGAGTATATACACATATACAGTGACACTCCCTTGGAGACCATTATTTTTCCCTTTCTGAGCAGGYATCAATCATACATAGCTTCTTGGTTGGGGGTGGGCTCTTGTGTCCACCTCTCCTTCTCATTGGTTAGTGGTGGGCTCTTGTGTCCACCTCCCCTTTTCATTGGTTAGGGGTAGCCCCTTGCTACTGCCTCCTATTCTCAGTGCTGGGACTTGTATGGCTTGAACTCCCACAAGCCCTATGAGTATTTTAGTCTCTGTGAGTTCATATGTGTAAGTCTATTGTGTCCAGATGACACCATTTCCTTGGAATCATCCATCATCTCTATCTCTCACACTTCTTCTGCTTCCTTTGTATGTGGACCCCTGAGCTTTGAGGGGATGTGTTTCATAAAGACCGTCTTTTAGGGTTGAGTACTCCAAAGTCTCTCAATCTCTTCACACCGTCCGGCTGTGGGTCTCTGTGTTAATCCCATAGTAAGTAATTCATACTACTGTGAGAATTCTGTTGTAAGAAGAATCACCTCTGATGAGAGTTGAGGGATACGCCGTTGTTGGTCCTGGGCAGAGAGATTCTCAGTAGTTGGTAGAGTCGCAAAGGAATGAACTAGGAGGAAAGGCCGAGAGAGGTCTCCAAGAAGTAGCTTTATGTTTTAATTTCATCACTGGAAATTTACTCCTGTAGGTGGAGAACATACGTCGCTCTCTTTTATCAAGTGCTCATTCATAATGTATCCCCCAGCCAGCCTGAAATGAAGCACAGGAGCATTTAGAACTTTGGCTCCTATACTAAGGCTGCATCTCACAACTGACCCAGGTAGGGAAAGCAGCAGCTGTGCATCTCAAGCCACCATAGCTATGGGGAGGCATAAAACCAGGATGAATAATTGCTGCACGTTATAAGCAGCTCAGACTGACTGTTCTTTTCTTTATGCTTTCATACTCATCTCAGTGCTGGGCACACACATAATCCTGGAGTTCTCAGGAAGGACCACATGAGAAATTTACTAATACACTAAGCGACCTCCCCAGACCTAGGTCCAAGATGGCACATCTGCAGTGCAGTTTAGGATTTGACGAAAGCATAATAGGGTGACTCTACATTCTGAGAAATAGCATACTAAACTGTCTATATATAAAGTGACTGGCCAGTCACTGTCACCTGTCCCTCTTCACTTTTGTAAACTCTACTCCTACCTCATTCTGCTTCCGATTTTAATACCTTCCTCTTCACTCCACAGATGGCTTCTCACATCCTCTGCTGTGCTCAGTGAGCACATCAGTCAGACTATGTAAGAAAATAGGGCTTATAGATGTGTGTGTGTAATAAATTTCTAGAAAAATAGTTAATTTCTCCATGCAAAAATAAAGATCACACCAATCAAAAGTGGAGATGGCCAAGGAGGAAACTATTGTATGAGAGAAAAAAAAGTTGATACTCAACATAGCCTTTGATAATTAATTGCCCCCCGCTACTATACATATAAATAGGGTTATCACAAGTTTCTCACATCATGTAAACCACTCCTTCCACCTCATGATTTATACACTCCATTTATTTCCCAAACATTGTTTCTTTAGAGTAATGCCCACATTTGAACTCTCATATCTCCCGGTGATTGAAAGTCCAGGGCACTGCGTTCATGCATTACACCCATTAAACATAAGTGGTATTAGACCTTGAAGATGAGAAAGACAATATCTCATAAATCTCAAATATAATCTATAAGTAAATTTTGCCAGTCTGCTTTTGAAAGGAGTAATTTGTGAATGTTTGTGGTTTTACTATGTGTTAGTGAAAAATTTACGCTTAATTAGCTGCTTGAAAATTTCCTAACAGCAGGTGATTGTCTTGAGGAGATACAGGTTTAGCCCATCTTAGAGTTAAACAAAAGCAATCATACTACACATGGACTAATCACTAAATGTGTACTAATCAGGAAAAAGACTGAACACTGCTCACTTTCAGATTATTTTCAAAGAGTATTTAGGGCACCCTGAATATACATGTCAATGTGCAAGAACCTATTTGCTGCTCTCAAACAACAGAAAATAAAAATCTAAAAATCAGATGTCTGAAATGTTACATTGTTTACACGTGAGTTTATGTTATAGAAATGAAAGGTTCACTGTTACTATGTAACACATGAGCTCTGTAGAACTAATGATCTCATCTATACACCTATGTAGTTCTACCTCCTTAGAGAGGAATTTATAAAAAGAAGCAGTTGGTGTAATAGCAGCGGCCATAACTCTAAAACTGTCATTGAATAATATAATGTACCAAAAGCTGATTTCTTCTTCTGTAACCARTCATAAAAAGTTCATGGATTTAGTTGGCCCCAAAGTCCACTGCATCTTTTGGAAACATCACTCCATTGAGCTTAGTTAGTTCTACACACCATGAAGTAAAACAAATATGGAAAAGACGAGACAACTTCTTGTCAGGGTAGGGATTCCACCCACATTCTCTTAGACAAAACTAGCAACACATTAATCTGATTGGGAATATACCAAGTCCAGCATAAGAGCTCTTCCTTGTCCAAAGGAAAATGCACACATTTTCCTAAATAAATAGAAATCTGACATGAAGAATTATAATAATAAGATAAAAATAGAGTTATCTAAAACTGTGTTCCCAGATCCGTGTATGGAAGAGAATTACCAGACCATGGTAACATGTTGTTTTAAAACCTCTAGACTGAAGAGGTTGTGAGTTTGGAGTCCGCTAATATCCATGGGTAACAGTTTTTAAGATTGTGTYAGCTAAAACTGATACTGCTTGAGAAGAAGCAGGACTTTTGTCTCATTTTTTACCTCCATACAAAAATTCAGTGAAGCCCTCCCAAAAAAAATCTATACATCTGTAGTTCTCTATTGACATTAGTCTTGGTGGCCTATGAGAACTGACATTAAGACTCTGTTGATAAATGTTCTTTGTGCGTAGATTGAAGGACCAAGAGAAAACAAACTGTAAATGACCCAGGAGTTTCCTCTTGCTGTCTAACTTTCAMAGAGCCAGAAGGTGTTAYACTAGCTGCTAAGGAAGAGAAAGTATCAATGCTCTAATCATATGTAGATCTTACAACCTGCAGGARCAACCTTTCTGGCAAGATATGTCCACTGGCCCAAYAGTAGCATGGCTATTATGGGATAACCAACTGCTCTCTGATTAGATTTGATGCCCACTCAAAAGGAAGGAACTCAGGCCAAGTACTGTTAAGCTGGTCCAACCTCATGGCAGAGGAAGTTCTAGGGAAAA